>JBAMCL010000821.1:130000-135000 GCA_037075165.1 Hirtodrosophila histrioides
AAAACGGAAGAAGGCTAATTTTAGGCTGTCTATTGACCCCAATGAACTGCAACTCCCCACACATGCTTCCACTACATCCGCAACTAATAAACAGTTAGAATTGATAAATTTATCGTCCCCCTCTCCTCATAATTCAATAATCAGAAGTGACGAGAATAGCATCGTACCCATGGATGTTGTTCCTTCTGACCCCGTAGAGCATTCTGATTCGCTGGCTATTAACACTGTTGATCCGGATCAACAGCCTAGTGATAATATACCGGTCGAATCAACTGGTCTAGCAACCAATGCTGTGGCTCCAGTGGATGCAACTGCTTTGGTTACTAAGAAGACCCTTATAGGAATTCCACCACGGAAACAAATCTTTGTTTCCAGGCTTGCCCCTGATACTACATCTGATGATGTGAAGGCTTTTATACAGGCCAAATCTAAAGCCCACATTACGGTGGAAAAATTCAAATTTACGTATTCTCGGGAAATTTCGTCATTTAAAATAAGTGTTCCGGCAGAATATTTCAACAATATTTGTTGCAAAGAATTCTGGCCCGACCACTTAGTTATTAAAGAATATACCATAAAAAAGAAAAATCGGCCTCCGATTTCACTTCCTTCTTCCGGTGGTAGTTCTAACCCACCTCTTGTAATATCTGATAGTTCAAAAAACTAACATCCTCCCTCTCACTTGGCTATCAGAATGTAAGAGGTCTTTGTAGTAAACTTAGTAAACTTTATCTAAATAGCCTAACTTTTCCTTGCCATGTCGTTGCCTTTTCTGAAACATGCCTAAGGCCCGACACCCTTAATTCTGAAATCCTGTCTAACAAATTCTCCATTTATAGAAAAGATCGCACCCATCGTCGTGGTGGTGGTGTTCTTATTGCTGTTGACGCTGATTTATCATCGGAGCTTGTAATAATCGATAATTGTATAGATATTGAATTTGTTGCTGT
Organism: Hirtodrosophila histrioides; assembly: GCA_037075165.1. NCBI lineage: Eukaryota > Metazoa > Arthropoda > Insecta > Diptera > Drosophilidae > Hirtodrosophila > Hirtodrosophila histrioides. Next base: position 130,951 of record JBAMCL010000821.1, read on the forward strand.
AAAATTGTGTATCTCCAGTATTTGCTTTTATATTACTTGTTCTTATATTCCACCTTCTTCTGATATTTCGATATATTCTTTGCATGCTTCTGCTATACAGTCTGTCTCATCTATGGTTTCTAATCGTGATTTTCTTGTAGTTCTTGGTGACTTTTATATCGCCTGAACTACCTGGATTTCAAGTCCGGATTCTAGCGTGTTGACTCCCACATCTCAGCACGATTTTATTGAAAGTTTATTTGGGATGTCATTGTGTCAAATCAATTATATCCCAAATTCTATACATAAAATGCTTGATCTTGTTTTTGTCTTGGATTCCTCATTCTATTCTGTCTCCCGTACTGAACCTATATCCACTCCTGAAGATCCTTATCACCCAACTTTGGAGGTGTTGATTGACTTACCAGCCAGTGTGCCAAGCCCTGGTAGAGAACCAGCTGAGCGAGTTCGTCAATTTCGGAAAACCGATTTTACTAAACTTGCTCAGCTCCTATCCCAGACTGACTGGTCCCAGCTGTACATGTGTAGAGACATGGATCGTGCAATTAATTACTTTTATTCTACCTTAAATTCATTATTTGATTCTTGTGTCCCGTTTTGTAGCCCTCGTAGGTCTAACAAACCTGTGTGGTTTACACGTGAATTGATAAACTTAAAAAATAGAAAGTCGAGATTGTACAACAAGTTCAAGGAATTTGGCTCGTCCTCGGATTTCTCTCGCTATTTGATTGCCCGATCTAACTTCTCTGCACTTAATTTAAACTGTTATAATAACTACCTCAGGAGCTGTAGGTTACAGTTTCAGCGGGATCCTAAAAGGTTTTATAACTTCGTTAATGCGAAGCGTAGGTCATCAACATTTCCATCAACTGTATTTTTTGAAAAAAAGACAGCTGACTCAGATCAGGCTATCGCCGGTCTTTTTGCCGAATTTTTTCAAACGACTTACAGTTCACAACCTTATCAATTGGTTTCGCCTTATCCTTATCAGGTAATTAACTCCAATTGCATTTTTGGGCCTTTAATCACTAAAAGCTCGCTTCAACGTGATTTGAAGGCTATTAAGCCCGTATTTTCATTTGCCCGTATTTTTAATTTTTTTTATTTGGAGTACCAGGCTGCGTGCTTAAGTACTGTGCCGAAGGTATTTTTAAGCCATTATATTTTCTTTTTAAATTGTCCGTGGAGTTGTGCTCTTTCCCCAATATTTGGAAAGAGTCATTTATTATTCCTCTTCATAAAAAATGAAACAAGTCCAATGTTGAGAACTATAGAGGTATTTCTAAGTTGTCTGCTATTCCTAAGTTTTTTGAGAAATTAACAACTTCTCAACTTCAACATTTATGTAGATCAATAATTTCACCCTGCCAGCATGGGTTTGTGAAATATAGATCTACTACTACTACTACTTCCCTTGTTATTAAGGGATTTCAATCGAAAATGCAAACAGATGTTATTTATACTGATTTCAGTAAGGCTTTTAATTCTGTTAATCATTCTCTTGTACTTCACAAGCTTCATCTTCTAGAATTTCCAAATAACTTAATTCTTTGGATTTCTAACTATTTAACTCTTAGAACCCAAAAGGTGTATTTCAAAGGCTTTGTCTCAAAGTCTGTTCAAGTTACTTCCGGAGTACCACAAGGAAGTCATCTTGGCCCCTTATTATTTACTCTGTTCATAAATGACCTTCCTTCTGTCATAATTCACTCTCGGGTACTGATGTATGCCGATGATGTTTAACTATGTCTGTCATCTACTGATTTCTTATCTGGGCAAAGGTTGCAAACTGATCTTGACAGTTTTCAAGCCTGGTGTCGGGTAAATTTATTAAATCTTAATTGTGGTAAGTGTAAAGTAATATCCTTTTACAGGCGAATGCCTTTTTTTAACAGTAATATTCTTAATGGTAAGCCGCTTGTTCGAATTGAGTTGATAATTTGGGTATCCTTTTAGATTCCAAGCTTAAGTTTGACAAACATATCTTTTCCACCGTTAATCGTGCCTTTGGTGTCCTGGGTTTCATTAAGCGTTGGTCTAAAGAATTTAACGATCCTTACATTACTAAAACTCTTTATACTTCTCTTGTTCGACCTATTATTGAATATGGGTCTTGTATTTGGTGTCCCCAATACAAGGTTCATCAGGATAGAATAGAATCGGTTCAAAAACAATTTCTTCTCCTTGCACTCCGGGGTCTTAACTGGAATCCTAATACTCACTTGCCTTCTTATCGTAGTAGACTTTTACTAATAAATCTTCCTTCTCTTTCTGATTGTAGAACCATGCTTGGTGTATTTTTTTACACCAACTAATTAAAGGAGAAATTGATTCTTCTGAATTAATTAGCCAGATTAGTTTTGCAGTTCCGATCAGAAATTCCAGAAACTTTCTTCCCCTTTGTCTTCAAGCTTGTAACACTAACTATGCTATCCATAACCGTTTTCGTATCATATGTTCTAATTATAACAATCTTTATCATTTAATATGTAATGCTAGATCTATTTCCTCACTTAGAACATCAATTTTATGTTATCTGTGTAATCTATAGTTTTTTGTATATTGTTTAATTTATGTAGAACTTTGGCCTTGTTCTTATTTATTTATATGTTTATTTATATGTTTCGCGATCTTCGTTACCGTACGTTATGCGGCGGGACCCTCGGTCGGTTGGGCGGGAGGTGGGTTTGCATTTTGCCTTGGTTCGCGCGTTAACAAGCCCGTGCTTGGTGTTGTTTGGGCCACTTGAATGTACTGCCCGTTTAGTACATCAACGTCCGAAAGAAAATCCAGAATCAACCTTTCCAACTGTTTTCCGCCCGTTGTATTGCCCACAAAGTACCGAGGTTTTTGTATTTATATTTGTAAATTAGTATAAAGCCACGTGTATTTTTCAAAACCGGTAGCACATGTGACGAATTATTTAATGTGAGGTTCTTTGAAAATAAGTTTCAAAATGATTGAATAATAAACAGAAGTTTGAAAATGAGTTTGAAGTCAATTGGACGATAATCAAAAAAATTTCATACAACAGTTTTCCGCGTATTTTCCGACCTTAGGGATAGATTTTCCAAAATCTTTGGACACCGCGCCTATTATGTGTTTGGGTAGAGCCTTGAAAATGAGTTTGAAGCCAATCGCATGAAAACTAAAAATGTCGAATGCCAGAGTCTTCCACCGATTATCCGACCATGTGGTCGAATTTACCAAAATCGCTGATACACATGTCAAATTATTTAATGTGAAGAGCTTTGAAAATGAGTTTAAAGCCAATCGGACGATAATCAAAAAAGTTGCATACAACAGTTTTCCACGAATTTTCCGACTTTGGGGGTAGATTTTCCAAAATCTTTGACCACCGCGCCTATTATTTCTGCCTATAGAACCTTGAAAATGAGTTTGAAGCCAATCGCATGAAAATTAAAAATGTCGAATGCCAGAATTTTCCACCGATTTTCCAACCATGTGGTCGAATTTCCCAAAATCGCTGATGCACGAGTCAAATTATTTAATGTGAATAGCTTTGAAAATGAGTTTGAAGCCAATCGGACGATAATCAAAAAAGTTGCATACAACAGTTTTCCACGAATTTTCCGACTTTGGGGGTAGATTTTCCAAAATCTTTGGCCACCGCGCCTATTATTTCTGCCTATAGAACCTTGAAAGTGAGTTTGAAGGCAATCGCATGAAAATGATAAATGTCGAATGCCAGAATTTTCCACCGATTTTCCGACCATGTAGCTGATTTTCCCAAAATCGCTGATACACGTGTCGAATTATTTTACATGAAGAGCTTTGAAAATGAATCTGAAGGTGATCGGACTTAAATTAGACTTTCGCCCATACAACCTTGAGACCCCCATTTTCCACCCATGGGGGTGGATTTTCCAAAATCGATGAAATATGTGTCAAATGAATTTTTGTGTAGATCTTTGAAAATGAGTTTGAAGCTGATTGGATGGTAAACAAAAAAGTTATATACAACAGTTTTCCGCGATTTTCCACGCTTGTGGGTGGAATTTTCCAAAAACCCGTCTTAGTGTGCACTTT
>JBAMCL010000821.1:140000-306824 GCA_037075165.1 Hirtodrosophila histrioides
TGGGATAGGAAATGACGCAAAGCGTCAAAGTAAACAACAAGCACACAGACAGATGAGAAATTGTGCAGAGTAAATACTGGAACAGGTTTAGGGGTGTGTGGAGCTGACTTTTCTGTTAGTGGCAAACGCTGTGATGAACAAAAGAACATCGTTCGCGGCAACCGAAACGTGCAACACTCATACGTCATGTTGTACGGGACCTCAGTCGGCAACACGCACAATGTAATGGCATTTTTATGTTTCATCACGTAGAGGTCATAAGTCATGTTTAGAGCACTGACTGCTGTTGCTGGTATTACTCTTTCTATCTCATTTTCCAGCAGAGTCCTTGGCTGCCCACAGTTATCGCCTAGCGTCCCAGCATCACCCTAAGCGTTTGAAACTCAAATAGACTGTAGCTAAATTGGTTGCCTCTGTGCCTTGCAGCTGTCCAGTTGTCAATCAGCGCGCACAGCTTAAACGGATATTACAAGGTGTTGTCCAAACATTGACCGTACATGAGATTGAACCAAAATTAAATATCTAACTTATAGGTAACTTGTGCATAATTGATGGGCCTTGGATTGCAGTCAATTGCAGGATTGTGTTTCGGTCTTAAAGTGGGTTCTTTTAACGAACACAAAACGTAAAAAACAGTCGCTGACATGCAAGTATGTGTGACTATAGTAAGATTCGAAAAGATTCCATAGGAATCCCGAAGGGAAAATAGTATATTGGGTTTGCGAAATGTCCGTCTGTCCGTATGAAGACAATTTTTTTCCACACCCTTAAAGCTAGAGAAACCAAACTTGGTACACATGTTGGTAAATATCCTCAATTTAAAAAGGGTCAAGTTTGGTCAAAATCGGAGCACTATAGCATATAGCTGTCATAAAAACGATCAATCATCAACTAAGTATGGTTTTGTATGCTCTGTCACTATATTGCTTATTCAATCTTACCAAATTTGGTCGAAATCGGAATACAATATCACAGAGCTACCTGCAACAATCGTGTAAAAATGAGTTTTTCTATAAAAACAAGTAAGAATGCTCTAGTCGAGTATACTCGACTACGAAACTCCCTGTACCCAGGTCTAAAACTTACATTCATATGTTCGTCCACTTACACATACATGCACACAAGCACAAAGCCACACACACGCGAGCCACAGCGTACGCGATGCATTTTAAATCGTGGATGTGTTTCTTCTTCCCCCCCTCGCTACAGTACTGAATCTTGTTTGTTGAATAACTTTCGTGTTTATTATCCGATCGACTTGAAATTTTGACAGTATATTAAGAGTGACTAAAGTATTGTACATGTCAAATCCCAAATAATCTTTAAACCAATCCCTATATCTTCAAAAGTGTGGCTGTAAAACGTTTTGATCGATTTGCTGGGGAACGGGGGGAGATATCTCAAATTGGACACAAACTTGATCTGCGTATGGTAGTCAGGAACCTACATTCAAAATTTAGTGTCTTAAGCTCTTATAGTAGCTGAGATCGACGAGCTCATACATACGGACGGATAGACGGACAGACAGACGAACATGGCCAAATCGAAATCTCTTTTGATACTGATCAAGAATATATATACTTTATAAGGTCGGAGATGTCCTTCTGCCAATTCCAATTTCAGATATCTCTTCCCGTTTCCCCGCAATTCGATAATAATATTTTGTACCACGTTTCTTTCACTCTCAATCTACTGTCCAAATTTTACATCGATTGGATAATAAACACGGTTATTATTCACGAAAGAATATTCAGTGCTGCAGCGCGGGGGAGGAAGAAGCAACGCTGCCACCACGTAAAATGCCGCGCATGCGCTTTCGCTTGTGTGTGTGCGTCTTTGTGTATGTGTGAGTGTATGTACGAAGATGCGATCGGAAATTTTTGACCTGGGTACAGAGAGTCTTGTAGTCGGGTATACTAGCATTCTTACTTGTTTATTGTGAGGATTCACCCACCAACTGCCAGAATTTCATCATCTGAATCCGACCACATGTTGAACAATATTTATCTTAATCCACACCAAACGAGACAAGAAAATATAATGTATTGAATTGTTGCATTGTGTTTCGCTTGGTGTGCGTTGACACAACTCATGTTTTCTTGTCTTATGTATCTAAAACGTTTTTTCTGATCCAGTGTGGGTTAGGCCTAACATGGCAAGGGCATTAGCTGCAAAAACTGCTCTATATAGCGGCCACCGAAGAAAATTGGTATCAACTGAAGCGATTTGCCCGACTACTGCAGCATATTCCAGAGGGAAGTTTTCGCAATGAGGAAAGCAGCAGAAGTAGCTCTATCCACAGCAACTATAAGCGAACGAATTAATATAAAATCATTGCGGGGGTCCTCCATTCGTTGCAAAAATGTCCTGGCAAGCAGGGAGGCTTTAGATAATCTAAGCACTGCTAGAACAGTGCATATCTATTGGGTTTCCAGCCACTGGGGCATTGACGGCACCGAAATGGCGGATTGCCTGACAAAATAAGGAGTCGGGCTACCTCTTGAGAACGAAGAAAATATACAATTTTCATTGCTGTCGCTATATAGCGAACTGGATGAATCCGCTTGGGCTAAAGCTGGTGAAAGGTGGCGGAATACTACCAGCTGCAGAATCGCTAAAATTATGTGCAAGAAGCGAAATCAGAAACTCACTAACTTCCTGCTATATCTTCCAATGAAAGATTGCAGACTTATGACAGGAGTATTACCTGGACATTGTCTGGCAGCAGCTTATGCTAAAAAGCTTGGGATATTAACGGAAGACGGCTGTCGGATATGTAAGGAACCAGGAGTTGTGGAAACCATAGAAAACCTTATATGCAGCTGCCCAGCACTCGTAACACTAAGACATCGATACTTCAACAAACACTGGCTCGCATCACAAGAAGAAGCGGACAGATATACTCCCAATGCGCTGCTGATGTTTGTCCCAAGTGCGCACGAATCCTACAAAATCAGCAAACCTCCTTACGGCCTTCAGTATCCGGCGATACTAAGGACCTGCTCGGTTTATGTTGGACCACCATGTGGTGGTCAACGGGTTCCGCCCAACCTAACCTACCCTATCAATGACAAAAAATGTTGTGGATCCGTTGTAATATTTTTAGTTGTGACGTGGATTGCCGTATTGGTGTTAGGTTATTTGTAAGACGATGGGGGCGATACTATTATTCTTCGGTGGAGGGCGTGTATTCTGCGACCTTGTATAAGATCTAATGACACTCTTTCTGAACCTAAAGCTCACCCATCAACCCCATCTCCTGCACGAATGCAAAAATTTTCTACGGGTTAAAAATTCGTATGTCTGTGTTGAATGATATACCTACCCTGACAGAAGCTATCAAAAATGCAGCACACTTATGGTATGACAAAGAATGCAAGGATGCTAGAAAAGTATCAAGGCGTCTGTTAAACTTATCGCGGCTGGCAAATGATGTCGAGGCTTGATACCTGAGCCAAAAAAAGTGACTTTTTCAAGAAATTATGTATAGCAAAGGTTAAGTTTGGTTGAGACGGCAAGTCACCCCCACGGGTGGCCTCGCATAAACCATCTGGTTCTTAGTGGTACCGCATATTTGAACCTTGCCACGTCTTGGATTCTTTGAAGATAATTTTCCTGAATTTTAAGAGTTGGTTCAGTGGTGTCCTCGATACAGTCTCTAGGGAAGTGCATTCCAGATGGTTGAGTCTGCTTCTCATGAGCTCTGGGCAAGTACAAAGGAGGTGTTCCAGGAATTAGGATACCTCTGCACAGTGGTTCCCTCCATAGGCCAAAATTCAAAAAATTCATGCAAAAAAAAATTACTAAAATAAACAAACTGTCCCTAATATATCCAAGCGCACTTCAATCAGATCAGTCACTTAAAAAAGTTTATCAATTTGAGTTATTTTGAATGGATTTCAAAGTTGAAGGTATTTATTTTATATTCTTAAATGGAAAAAAACTAATTTGTGTTGTAGTTGTTTTAAAATTATTGTTTTAGTTTAACCTATTTTTGTACATTTTGTGTGCGTCTTTATTATGTTTACTTAAAGTTTTAGTTGTGTTCCCCTTTGATTCCCCCATTCTGTTCTTTTGCAGTGAATTTGTGTGTGTCATAAGGTAATAAGAGAGTGAAAATTAGCTGCAGAATTTTGCAGATGTGTGCATAATCTACAATATACTAACGGCGTCTTTTTTTCAAGGTTAAATTTTCCTTGCAAAGCGGTTGCTTTGCCTTGTTGTGCTTTATCTTTGTCTTCGTCTTTCGAGTTTTATGTTCTTATTGGGTTAAAATTATAATTATTGATGCTTTTGTTTTAATTTGGTTTAAAAAGGTGACTCTTATCACTGTGTCTTTACACGATTATACATTTTCAATCGTTGGTGCACAGAAATAGGTACCAATGCAGAAAAATTACAGAAGGCTGTGGATCATGTACAAAGCAATATTGAAAATATCGGCTATGTACCGGAGATGAGCGAGCTTACGAAATGTATTGGATACATATGTAAAAAACTTTCATCATTTTGGATTCAATACAAACGTAAAAAAGCAACCGTTTTTCAAAAAGAACTTGTGAGATGGTTCTGAAGGGGCCTAGCTGAGGCTACCAGGCGGGTCGCGGGTTGCGGATAGCGAACGTCCTTCCGAGGTCAGCTGCGAATAGCGAGTTCCCTCGTGAATAAGAAGTCCCGGACAAACAGCGGGTCGCTAGCAGTAACTAGCGTACCGACAAGATGCTTGTGTCGCCGTCTTCAAACATAGCCTCACACAACCCCCTTCTCCCACACTATCTACCTACCACCATCCTATCCCCCACATCTCATCCCGGGCCGGACTAAGGTGTCATCCGGACCGTGCCGAGAGTCAGCCTGGCTGAGGGCCCGGGTTAATAACTAGCTCAGTCTTGAACGTGTGGGCTCAGGCAAGTGGCGACCGCCTGTTCTAACCAGCCTTACCCGGGTATGGCGGATCTCTGCGGCGCAATTTGTGCGGTTCGCGGGTAAAGTGGTACCTGCGGTACCTCCAGCAAGGGCACCCCCCGGAAGAGGCCCTAAAAAGGGCTATGGAGCCGAAGGCAGCGCCGGAGCAGGCCAGAGCACCCGCTCCAAAACGCCTGAACAGCAGCCTCACGCCGCCGACAGGGACGCCAAAAAGGCCGTGCACCTCGAAGGCGCCGCAAGGAGCAACAACCGCTAGGGCCGAGCAAGCGGCTGTGGATCGCCCCAGCACGTCCCAAGCGGCAGCTGCTGCAGCAGTAGTAGCACCTCCCCCAACAGCGCCCACCCAACCTCGCGCGTCGTACGCTACGATTGCGAAGAAGGTGAAGGTGGCTGTGTTACCTGTGGACTACCCCCAGGTAATCCTCAGCCACAGGGAATTATCCGCGCTTGATGAGGCCATCCTCGACGAGTTTGAAGTCGCAGGATGGGACACTGCGCTCTCCCCCCCCCCCCACCACAAGAACACAACACAGTAGCTGGAACCACAGCGGCCCCTGTGCTCCTCTGCACGGAGGCATTAGCCAGCTCGACGGATCTGGCCGAGGACGAGAGCCTGGCAGATACAACGATCGAGCCTGGCGCAGCAGAAAACATGGAGCTGGAGGAAGACATGGAGGATGGCGCTCCAATGTCATCCCAAGAGCTTGACCTGGAGCTTCTAGGTCAGGCGAGAGGGGACGAAGCCGACGTCACATTGACGAACGGTGGCGAGATGGGCACTGCTAAGCCCGACTCGCCAAAAACGCAGGCATCCACTGTCAGCTGATGACGACGCCAGTCATCAGCACCGGGCTAGCCCAGGTGAACATCCACCGTGCAAAGGCGGCCTCGGCCGTCCTAGCTAGGATGTTCACCAAACAACATCTGCGGCTAGCCCTAGTACAGGAACCGTGGTTCAACCACGGCATAAAAGGCCTCTACACAAGGGACTCAAAGGTAGTATATGATCATAGGAGCACATCTCCAAGAACTTGTATAATGGTAAGGAAAGGCATTAACTACACTATCCTTTCAGAATTCCTGACCCGGGACTGCGTCCCAATAACAGTCCAGGCGTTAGGAACTGCCACCACAATAGTGGTAGCGTCGGCGTACTTCGCAGGAGATGAGCCCTGCCCACCCCCAGAAGTGTGTGGTCTGGTGGAGTATTGCAGGACGCATCGACTGCCTATCATCGTGGGATGCGACGCCAACGCGCATCACGTGGTGTAGGGAAGTAAGGACATCAACCCCAGAGGTGAGTGCCTACTTGATTTTATAATCAAATATAACCTAGAGATAGGAAATGTCGGATCTTCCCCGACATTCGTAAATAGAATCAGAGAAGAAGTACTGGACATTACCCTGGTAAGCCCGTCCCTCAAGCCACACATACGGGACTGGCATGTATCACCAGAGGAGTCCATGTCAGACCACAGAACAATCCTATTCAACCTTAGGGCGAATATGGATACTAGCACAGCTATTCGTAATCCTAGGAAAACGAACTGGGAACTCTACACGAGAAACCTATCTCTCGCGCTAACCAGGGACGTGACTGGTATACCCAAACACCCACTGGAGCTCGAGAGGTATGTCAACAGTCTTAATAGTAGCATATTATTTGCCTTCGAAAGTAGCTGTCCCCTGGGTAGACAACGTAGGGAAACAGACGCCCCATGGTGGAACGATCGCCTCGAAAAGCTGCGCGTTACCACCCGTCAACTCTTCAATAGAGCGAAGAGGGATGACACCTGGGACCTCTACCGTCAGAGTCTTACCTCCTACAACAAGGAGTTAAGGAAAGCTAAACGGAAGAACTACAGAGACTTCTGTGAATCCATAGAAAGTGTGAATGAGGGCGCCCGACTGCACAAAGTGCTCTCAAAACGGGCGCCTGAGGCCAATATGACCCTGAAGAGGAAAGATGACTCCTTCACCTCCAATAACGTGGAGAAATTGGAACTACTGTTCGGAACGCACTTCCCGGGGAGTACCCCTATTGTGGATAACTGCGTCGAACTTGTTGTTCAACCCAGGCCACGTAACATAGATTGGGCAACTGCAAAATCTATAGTTACGACGGAGAGACTAAAATGGGCCCTTGGAACTTTCCAGCCCTACAAGTCACCAGGCCTGGATAGAATCTTACCTATCTTCCTACAGCAAGGACAGGATCAACTCCTATCAAGCCTGAGGAAAATAATGACAAGTAGCCTAGCACTGGGTCATATACCCAGTGCCTGGAGCAGAGCTAGGGTGGTCTTCATCCCCAAGGCAGGGAAGAAAGACATCACCAACCCCAAGTCCTTCAGACCCATCAGCTTAACATCGTTTTTATTGAAAACGTTGGAAAAGCTGGTGGACAACAATATTAGAAGCACTCTGCTAAAGCAGAACCCGCTGCACCCAGCACAGCACGCATACAGAGCAGGTCGTTCTACAGACACAGCACTATACCAACTGCACAGATTGCTGAGGAAAGCAGTTGATACCAAGGAAGTGGCTATCTGCGCCTTCCTAGATATAGAGGGTGCCTTTGACAATACGTCCCACGACGCTGTCCATGCATCTTTACGTAGGAAGGGGGTAGGTGCGGTAATTAGCAGATGGATTCACTCACTGCTTAGAACCAGACAGGCCACAGCAACAGTGGGGGATAGCACTGTTACAGTCACAACCAAGAGAGGGTGTCCCCAAGGGGGCGTATTGTCTCCCTTGCTATGGAGCATTCTAGTCGATGAGCTACTGGATAGGCTCTCTAGCAAAGGTGTACAATGCCAAGGGTATGCTGATGATATAGTTATCATAGCCCAAGGCAAGTTTGAGGAATCACTCTGCGATATAATCCAGCTAGGATTAAAGACGACATGCGACTGGTGTAAGGAAGTTGGTCTCAACCTGAACCCTTCCAAAACGGTCGTAGTCCCCTTCACAAGAAGGTACAAATTGCAGAGGATGAAGCAAATAGTTCTAGCAGGAACTACCTTAGTAACCAGCAGGGAGGTTAAGTACCTAGGAGTTACCCTTAATAGCAAATTAAACTTTGCATCACACGTAAAGAATACACTGGATAAGTGCTCGAGGGCACTATATACCTGCAGAAGTATAGCTGGAAAATCGTGGGGCACAGCGCCCCATATAATAAGATGGCTATATCTTATGATAGTTAGGCCGATGATCACGTATGGGGTCATCGCCTGGGGGGACAGAGCACAGCTCGTCACCGTGCAGAAGCAGCTACAAAGACTGCAGAGAATGGCCTGCGTCTGCATGACAGGAGCAATGCGCACCTGTCCGACAGCGGCCCTAGAAGTCTTAATGGAGCTAACTCCACTCAATCACACGATTGAACTCCAACGAAAGGCAACCCCTCTCAGAATATCATCTATAGGAGTGGGTAAGAATGGTATTAGCATGGAAGATGCTAACAGGTTAGAAATAGAACTCCCCCTACTCATGCAACCGAGGGATGAGATGACCGCCGAGCTACTCTTCGAGCGTCACTTTGAAGTTCACCTTTGCAACAAAAAGAACTGGACGTGTCTAGAAGACATACATCCCATGGAGAATCACACAATCACGTGGTACACTGATGGATCCCTAACAAACCAAGGCACTGGCCTTGGGGTGGTGGGCCCTCGGATTAAATACCACGAACCTTTAGGCAAATACACCAGCATCTTCCAAGCTGAGGTATGCGCCATCGGGGGATGTGCTGAATTCAACATCCAACGAAACTATCAGAGCAGAAGCATAGCCATACTCTCTAATAGCCAAGCAGCAATTAGCGCTTTAAGCAACCCAAAAATCTCTTCGAAGTTGGTTCGAGAAGTGCGAACCAAATTGGACCAACTAGGCAGGAAAAATAGGCTTGCCCTCAGATGGATCCCAGGGCACAAAGATATACCCGGGAACGAAGCAGCTGATGAACTGGCTAAGTTAGGAGCAGGAAAATCTCTGGTAGGCCCAGAACCGTTCTGTGGCATAGGAAGACATACAATAAGAGAACATCTCAGGATAGAAGAGGACAACAGAAGACAGTCAAGCTGGAGAACTACACCAGGTCTACGACAGGCCAAGTCACTCTTAGGAAACTATAATCTCAAAAGATTCAAGCAATTAATACCATTAGGGAAGAATTCACTTAGAATAGTCACCGGCCTTCTGACTGGGCACTGTAGACTGAGAAACCACCTAAGCAAACTAGGAATTGTAAGAAGCGGGACATGCAGATTCTGTGAAATGGAGGCTGAAACCTCATCACACATACTAGCAGACTGCACTGCCCTTGCCAGAAGAAGAAACAGGTACCTGGGTGGGTTTTTCCTTCAGACAAACGATATAGGTACTCTAGATCCGACCAAGATCCTTGCATACATGCGGGAGATAGGGTTGATGAGTGAGCTTTAGGCTTAGAAGGCGGCACAATAGATCTCATAGGTCGCAGTGCAACGCTCCCATCACTAATAATAATAATAATAATACCAAAGCTGACGTCGATGAGGTCTTATCACTGCTCATAGAAGCAAACATGAGCAAACATCAATATCTAATAATAAGAAGCTTTATTAATTCCAAAACGTCATTCGATTTCTTACCAAGCTACAAGTTATTGCTAAAAGCGAAGGCATCCAGCTACCCCGACAAAATCAATGTAGGTGAATCAAAAGCTGAAGTCGAGCTGCAGAGCTTGCTCGATCACACGGCGTCGCGGATTGTACGACTTCATCGTGATGTTCTTGGCAGTCTTGCAGATGATTTTGTTGACAAGCTGGTTTTAATTGGAAAATGGGGATTTGACGGCAGCACTGGATATTCAGAATATAAGGAAAAAGTCCTCAATAACGAAATGAAAGATTCCAGCCTTTTTGTGACATCATACGTGCCATTGCAACTTTTAACAACAGCAAATGATCCTAAGCACCGTAAGATAATTTGAAAGAATCCGCGGCCTTCATCAACACGTTACTGCCGACCACTGAGATTTCAATTGAAAAAGAAACTACTCAGTTAGCTCTAAATGAAGAGAAATATGTCAAAAACAAAATTCAGCTTTTACAGCCAACAAAATGTTCAATATCTGCAAAACAAATTCAAATTGAACATCGTTTGCAGTTAACCATGGTTGATGGCAAAATTTGTAGTGGCATTAGCAACACATCATCTTCCAAGTGCTATATATGTTAAGCGAAGCCAACAGAGATGAATAATTTGGAAAAGTGCTTGACTAAGAAGGTTCATGAAACACGTTTCGAATTTGGATTATCGCCATTGCATTCATACATTAGATTCTTTGAATATTTTTTGCATGTCTCATACAGACTAGAATTAAAAAGTTGGCGAATTAGTACTGCTGAAGGGAAAGAAGCCATGCTGCATAAAAAAGCCCGATTGCAAAAAGATTTTCATGTAAAAATGGGTCTATTGGTGGATATACCCAGAAGTGGAGGAAGTGGCACTTCTAATGATGGCAATACGGCCAGAGCATTTTTTAATAACCCGAAAATGGCAGCCGAAATTACAGAAATCAGTGAACATGTTATAATCCGGTGTGCAACATTGCTGCAATGTGTGGCATCTGGTTACAAGATCAACGTAAACAAATTTGGCGAATTTGCATTTGACACTACCAAAGAGCTTATCAAGTTATATCCTTGGTTCTATCTCCCACCCTCACTACACAAAGTTTTGGTACATGCTCCAGATGTAATGCACTTTTGCCAATCGGGGAGTTATCTGAAGAAGCTGCAGAATCAAAAAATAAGGATATTAAAATGTTCAGAAGGCAGCACACTCGTAAGATGTCACGCATTGCTACAAATACGGACTTAATAAATAGATTGCTTCTGAGCTCAGATCCATTCCTTACTGGCCAAAGAAAACTCCCATGCACAAAAAAGTCAGTATTATTAAAGTCAGCATATGATCTTTTAGATGGCACAAATTTATTCGATTAAATTTAAATGTATATTCATATGTAATTATCAATTTTTAAGTTTTTGTTTTTTTTATTTATTTTTTTTGTTATTTTCATATAATATTATAATTAAATAATATAATTAAACCAAATTATTTACATCATGTGGGCACCACGACCTTTTAAAAAAATTTAATTTGAATCTTATAATTATAAAATGAAAAAGTTTCAAACCGAAAATCTACCACTTTATTATACTACTAGCAGGAAAAATCCCGGCCTTGCCCGGGGAAATATTTAGATGAAAATGCATTTTTTTTCTTGATTTTGACTACTTTCGTCAACCGTAAGAAATACAACTAAATAGTTGAGCCACGTGACTAATGTTTTCAGTGTAGGGCTATGAAAATGTCAAAAAAATGTCCCACTCATTTGTCCTTGACTTCCATTTCCCGCCCGTGGCGACACGGAGTCAATTTTCCAAAATCATTTGGCATTTTAAGCCAACAATAATACTAAGAATCCAAATTAAATCTATCCAACTGTTTTCCGCCCGTTGTATTGCCCGCAAAGTACCGAGGTTTTTGTATTTATATTTGGAAATTAGTATAAAGCCACGTGTATTTTTCAAAACCGGTAGCACATGTGACGAATTATTTAATGTGAGGTGCTTTGGAAATAAGTTTCAAAATGATTGAATGATAAACAGAAGTTTGAAAATGAGTTTGAAGTCAATTGGACGATACTTAAAAAAGTGTCATACAACAGTTTTCCGCGTATTTTCCGACCTTAGGGATAGATTTTCCAAAATCTTTGGACACCGCGCCTATTTTGTGTTTGGGTAGAACCTTGAAAATGAGTTTGAAGCCAATCACATAAAATTTAAAAATGTCGAGTGACAGACTTTTCCAATAATCGGTGATACAAGTGTCGAATTATTTTATGTAAAGTGCTTTCAAAATGAGTTTAAAGCAGAGCTCGCAAAATATGCTCAACCAAATTGTTTTGCTCGGTCTGCTCAGTCAAAAGACCGATAAAAGTGAAATGACATCGCTCTCGGTCTCAACAGCAACCCTTTTTTTCGTTTCGTTTGGGTTTTCGCTCTCGGGTCTCGGGCTGAGCTGCACACACAATCGGTCTTTCGTTAACCGTTTTTGGCGAGCAAATTCGTTCGTCGCTCAGGTACCGAGCGGTCAGTAACCGAGCAAAACGAAAAAAGGTTCGTATAAAAAGGTCTTTTTTTGTTGCTGTGTTTTCATTATGTTGTTGCCTTTCATATTTGAACGAAGGCAAAGCATGGAAGAGGAAGGGAGAAAACGATAGGCCGCTGCATACATTTTTTGCTATGCATACCCATGCGACTAATGCACACACACATGCGCAAAAGACCGTTTTACGAATTTTAACGAAGCAAAGGGTCTTTGAGTGAGCACTGAGCCGAAATACCGAGCAAAATCGGTTGTTGGTTGAGCAAAGACCGAACCGAGCAAAAACGATGTTTGAGGGTCTTCTCACGACAGTTTCGCATCGTGTCGGTTGGAGACCTGTCATTTGCTGACTACATACAGTAGTGGGACCGTTTTTTGCGAGCTCTGGTTTAAAGTCATTCGGACCATAATCAAAAAATTTCATTCAACAGTTTTCCACGAATTTTCCGACTTTGGGGGTAGATTTTCCAAAATCTTTGACCATCGCGCCTATTATTTTTGCCCATAGAACCTTGTAAATGAGCTTGAAGCCAATCGCATGAAAATTAAAAATGTTGAATGCCAGAGTTTTCCACAAATTTTCCGAGCATAGGGCTGAATTTCCAATAATCGGTGATACACGTGTCGAATTAATTTACGTGAAGAGCTTTGAAAATGAATTTGAAGGTGATCGGACTAAAATTGGACCTTCGCCCATACAACCTTGAGACCCCCATTTTCCACCCATGGGGGTGGATTTTGCAAAATCGCTGAAATATGTGTCAAATTAATTTTTGTGTAGATCTCTGAAAATGAGTTTGAAGCTGATTGGATGGTAAACAAAAAAGTTTCATAAAACAGTTTTCCGCGATTTTCCACGCTTGTGGGTGGAATTTTCTAAAATCCCGTCTTAGTGTGCACTTTCATTATAGATGGAACCTACTGTGAAAATTTAGCATCCTAGCTCTTATGGTTTGAACTGTGCGATGATTGCCAATCAATCAGTCAGTCAGTCAGTCAGCACGAACTCTTTTATATATATATAGATGTTCCCGAAGAGAAAAATAGTATATTGGGTTTGCGAAATGTCCGTCTGTCCGTCTGTCCGTGCGTCCGTCTGTCCGTATGAACGCAATTTTTTTGCCTTATCTTTGAGCTAGAGCAACCAAATTTGGTACACATGTTGGTGTATATCGTCAATTTATAAAGTGTCAAGATCAGCCCCCCACCACCACCCCCTCCACCAAAATTTGGGGAAAACATGTATCTTCCACATTTTTAAAGCTAGAGTCACCAAATTTGGCAAACACACTAAAGTTTAGATTCCTGACAGATTTGCATCAGAAATTTTTGGACTAGAAGTATTTGTAGCCGCTCTCCCTATACAACTGGAACCAGTATGCTCTGGCCCCCTGCTCTTCCTGTAAATGTCGTTATTTGTGATGACAAGCTTCTTCGCATGGGCCGCTGTTATACAGTGTCCCATTAACACCTTGCAGCTACCTACAATGTTTTCGAGGGAGCGATAGAATATAATGGGATTGTTTGGAGTTTCGCGCGACTTACATTATTATATGCCATTCTGCAAGTCGCCGAAACTCTTCATCTACTGCTGGCTGTCCGTTGAGCTTGTTCTTCGAAGTCTGTATAGATCTGTATAGATTGTAGAGAGATTGATAGATTCTCGAAGATACCAGTCGTTAGTTTTACATCATCCGTAGTCATCTGGTCCGCCCTTTCGTTTCCGCACACCCTGGTGTCTTGGAACCCAGTAGATGCGCACTCTCTTAGAAGTACTTACTGCATCCACTGCCGCCCTGCTGTTCAGGGGATCCACATCCATAAGCCTTAAGTATGTGATATTTTCAGTTGCCGGCCACCACACAATGATGACGTAGAGAAGGATCGGACGCACCACTGATATGAAGATCCAATGCGTTATGAGGCCCCATGTGCAGCCTAGCACCTTCTTCTATTCATATAGTGCAGTGGTGGCCTTCTTGACCTTTTCCATTACATTGGCCTTCCAACTCAGTTTGCTGTCCAGAACTACCTCCAGATACTTGGCCAGCATCTTTGGTACGAGTCTTGTTTCTTCGATTCGAGGTGGTGGGATCCATGCTGGCACCTTGTACCTCTTCGTGAGGAGCGTAAGGTCCGTTAACTCCGCATTGATGTGGGAGTGTGTTTGCATACACGCATTCGTGACAGTGCGTACTTGCCTACAAAGCATCTTTAGACCGATCGACGAACGCTAACAATACCCTATCGAATAGCGATTACAGCAAGAGGGAGTTAAAACGACGACCTGCTAGCGGATAGACGTAACGCGGCAAATTCGAAGAACGACGACGAGTGTGCTGATAGAGGGTCACACAAACAAACGACGCTCAACAGTTTTGATGTTTATTACTATCTCAATAAAAACAAGCATTACAAAGTTAAATAAACATTCCCGCAATTTGGGGACTCGCCGGGATATCTACATATTTATATATATATATGTGGGGATATCGTTTTTTATTACATTAAATGTTGATTCAAATGATAAGTTGAACATAAATTATAACTTTATCAGTTGTCGTCGTCGTTGAGAGCACGTCTTGCTGCAAGCGTTGTAAAGAAGTTTCTTGGCCGGGGTACAAATCTCAGTCTAGCCAAGGTTCTGTTTACAAGAATATTTGTAAATCGCTGGGGCACTGAGAAACGGGGTTCGTAGATAAGCCAAATACTCTTTTCCCACTGACTATACTACTCTACACAATCCACACCTAATAACCGGGTCGAAACCTCAGTCGCACTCCGCCTAATAATGGCCGGGCTAGAGCCACGGGCACGCCCTGCCTACTAGTGACCGGGCAAAGCCGCGGACACACACTACCTACTAGCAGCCGGGCGAAAGCCTCAGTCGCACTACACCTAACTGTGACCGGGCAAAAGCCTCAGTCACGCTACACCCACTAGTGGCTGGGCAAAAGCCTCCGTCACACACTGCTTTCTGGTGGCCGGGCAAAGCCGCAGACACACACTTTTCCACTTGCACTCTGTCGCCGATGCGCACTACTCTACTTGTTGCCATGCGGGGGTGGGGGGTTAAAGTAATTATTAGGCAGATATGTTATGCAAGTTCAATAAGCTTTTATTACTTAAATTATAAACTAGTAGTTAACAGGGTTAGTCTTATGCTACAAGTAAAGATCGCTTACTTGTCTTCTTGGTTATTTCGCTGCCTTTTCTATTCTCTCTATTCTTATTCACACGCGACTTACTGATCACTTATCACACGCACGTCCGTTCACTTCAAAAGTCCGGCTTACTCTCTCGAGCCCTTCGCGGCTAAGCCGCGCGCTGGCCTCGCTAATCCGAAACGGTTGGCAGCTTTCGTTCTCTGCCTTAGAGCTTTCGCTCTCCTGGTAGGCGTGCTCTAGTGGCAGGATCGGGCAACCGATCACCAGTGCTTGCTGCGGCCCAGGCCGTTAGATTCGAATTTGAATTACATGCTAACTGCTTAGTTTACATTTACGCGCTCCGTGCGCCTTTCAATATTATTACTTAAATATAAACCTAGCGCTCCTTGCGCGTTGCTAATACAGGTTGTGCTTCTTGCACTAACTTAATATCTATATAATAATACTATAATAACAAACAACCTTAATGATATTAATTGTGAGGGGATCCGGGAGGACTCTCCTCACACCCCCCCCCTTTCTTTCCGAGCGGTGATGGACACTTGTCGATTCCCAGCCAACGTCACCTTGTAGTCCAGTCCTTCTGCCTCCAGCGTAAACCGCGACCGACGACAATGACCTGAAGCATTACGCAGCCGCTGGCGTACCCTGACTATGATGCTCTCCGGTATTAAATCATCGCAGGTATGGATGCGCCAGCCGGTCGGTGGACGGACCCGTGGGTCGAAACGTCCAACGCCCAGTGGTAGGTCTGGCTGTCTCGATGGTGGCCTACTTGTCGGTGCGGGACGTGCCATCGCAGGTACGCGGGTGCGGCGCGCTGCCAGCGACCTGCGCGCCTTTAACGGCACCGTCCACCGCTGCCCCGATGCTGCCGCTTGCCCAGCCGGGGCCCAGGGTTTTGGTGATGAGTGTCCACGCTCAAGAGTCACTCTGGCCTGCTCCGACGTCAACGGCCAACCGTCTGATGAACGCCGCTGCCGCGCCCCTCCCAGGTGCATTGGTGGTGGGGGCGGGGGTTGTTCCTCGCTGCTGTCTCGTTCGGACTCCACCTCCTCCAGCAGATCGAATAAATCGATCACGTCGTCGAGGTGCGCTTCCGAGCACGGCGACAGGCACGTGGGCACGCTAGTTGGTGTCGATCCGAAGGGTACGAGGGGAGGCGGCGATACTCCCCAGGTGCTGCCAGACAACGTCTCTGGCTCTACCGGCGGTGGCAACCATTCACACGTGATTCCTGCTGGCGCCGGAGATGGGGACCGTTTGCCGACTGCCCCTGACTTCGCTTGCTCCTCATTCGACACCACTGGCGGTGCCGGATGCTCTCCGTTGACCGAATGCCGTGACGCGTAACCGTATGACTCACGGTGTGGCGGGATCCGGTAGGCCTCTCGCTCCAGCTCCTCATCGTTTATCGAACTTATGTCTGACACCTAGGGTAACAATATTTACGTTAATCTCTGTTTTGCTTACATGTTAGGGTACCCTCTAATTACTACGAGTTATTTTGGGTTACGGGTTAACTCAACAACTCTAACTACTTTGCTCTCTCTCTTTATTTGTTTTCCTTTACCCAGGCAGCGTGTTAGGCGAACGCTGCCTCTATTCCTCCTCCGTCGGCCTCGTGTCGTCGACCTGTTCCTCATAGTCTACGGGCTGGTCCTGGTAATACGGCTTGAGCTGCGCTATGTTGGCTTTTCTCCTCTTTCGCTCACCGTCTTTTGCCAGCAGCACGATGTTGGGTGACTCGAATTTCACGACCCGATAGGGTCCGTCATATTTCGCCGCCAGTTTTGCCGCGAATCCGTCTGCGGCCTTGGAAAGTAGATGCTGGCGTAACCATACCATCGATTTGAGGGACGGCCTCCACTCTCGTCGCCGCAGGTTATAATGCCGGCTTTGATCCTGAGCGGCGCGCTGCATGTTACTACGTGCTATATCGAAGACTTCCTTCAGCTTCCTTGCCTTCTCATCTGGCTGCTGTGGGGTACTCGCTGATCCTGGCGTTACTTCGTCGTAGAGTGCAGCCGGTAGTCGTGGCTCTCTTCCCTGTATTAGGAACGCCGGAGAGTACCCCGTCGAATCGGTTATACTCGAATTCACGGCCAGGGAGATCTCCGGCAGGAGTTCATCCCAAGAACTCTGCCGATCTTGGATGAACTGTGCGACCATCGTCTTCACCGTGCGGTTCGTCCTCTCCGTCGGGTTCTCCTGTGGACAATACGGCGCCGTGTACTGCAACTCCACTCCAAGCGTCTTCATGAACGATTTGAACGCCCGGCTCGTAAATTGCGCACCGTTGTCGCACACCATTTTACGAGGGACGCCGAATCGGCATAGTATCCTCTCCCTGAAAGCAGTTTGTAGATGGGCCGTAGTGGCCTTCCTCAGGGGGATGAGTTCCACCCATTTTGAGAACGCGTCGTGGAACACTAGGAGCATTGTGTTCCCATGTTTAGACCGTGGCAATGGGCCTACAAAGTCTGCACACAGCACGGCCCATGGCTCGGCCACTTGACGAGTGAGCATGCGACCTGCTGGCTTGAACTGTTCCACTTTGAACTTTTGACACGATTCACAACACTTCACATACCTGGCAGCGTCTCTGAACATGCCTGGCCAGTAGTATCGCTGAGCCAGTCTGGAGATCGTCTTTCTCACTCCTTGGTGACCCGCCGTCGGTGCGTCGTGGCACTCCTGTAGCACTCGTTTCCTGTCACCGCTTCCGACGCACAGCTTCCAGGGCACGTAATCCTCGTCATCGGCTCGGTATCCCAAGTGGCGGTACAGATTTCCATTTTCGACCACGTAGTCTGGGAACTTTTCAGGATTCTGGCCGATTCGTTCCAGCATGCTCGAGATCCAACGGCAGGGGGATTTCTCCTCCACTGCCTGCTGGAACGTTTCCAGAGGTTGCCTTGACAGTGCGTCGGCCACCACGTTGAGTTTTCCTCTCCTGTAGTGTACGTCGAATTGAAACTGCTGCAACTCCAGAGCCCAGCGTGCGATCCTGCCTGATGGACTCTCAATGGAGTTCAGCCACTTGAGCGCCATATGATCCGTTATGACGTCAAATTTGTAGCCCTCCAAATAGCATCTCAACTTCCGTATAGACCACACTATGGCCAGACACTCCTTCTCCGTTGCCGAGTAGTTGATCTCGGCCTTCAGCAATTTGCGGCTGGCGTAGGCGATGACCCTCTCCTGGCCTTCGATGCTCTGCGTCAAAATAGCGCCAAGCCCGTGATCGCTGGCATCTGTCTGAAGAACAAACTTTACGGAAAAATCGGGACATGCGAGGACAGGGGCCGTCGTTAGACTCTCCTTCAAGCGACTCAGAGCCTCCTCCTGTTCCGCATCCCACGACCATTTCCTCCCTTTCTTCAGCAACGCTGTCATTGGCTGCACCGCTGCAGCGAAGTTTGGCACAAAGCGACGATACCAAGATGCCATCCCTAGGCACTGGCGCAGCTCCTTCAAACTCGTTGGGGGCCTCAGCCTCCTTATTGCCTCCACTTTCTCGGGGTCTGTTCTTATACCCTCGTCGCTCACCACGTGCCCCAGGTACACCAGCTCCTTCTTAAAGAACGAACACTTCTTTATATTCAGCCTCAAGTTGGCCGCTCTCAGTCTCCGGAATACCTCCTGGAGATTGGCCATATGCTGCTGTTTCGTCGCGCCGACGACAATTATGTCATCAAGGTACGCAAACGCATGTGGCTCCATCTCCGGCCCGATGACTGTATCCAGAGCCCTCTGGAACGTAGCGCACGCCGAGTGTAGGCCGAATGGCATCACTCTCCATTGATACAGGCCTCGACCGGGCCTCCTCGGCCATCGGGATCTGCCAATACCCTTGTTTTAGGTCCAGCGTCGATATGAAGCGTGCGTGCCTTAGTCGCTCCAGAATGTGATTGATTCTGGGGACTGGGTATGCATCGGGTACAGAGTGTGCATTCAACTGTCTGTAATCGATGCACATGCGCCATTCGCCCGTCTTCTTCTTCATCAGCACAATAGGTGCGCTGTGAGGACTGCGAGACGGCTCGATTGCACCAGTCTGGAGGAGTTCCTCGACTTGGTCGTCAATCACCTTCTGCATGGCCGGATTTTTGGGGAAATAGCGCTGCTTTAGGGGCTTATCATCCTTCATGATGATCCGGTGTTCCGCTATGTGGGACACACCTTTGAGCCCGTCAAACAACGCCAATTCCTCCTCCAAAAATGCCTGCACGTCCGGTTCTAGTTCTGCCGATCCTGATTCCCATTTCGCTTCTGCCTTTATCCCGGTGGGTACCGTAGCTGGTGACGCCGTCGGGCTACTCGGACGGGAGTAACTCCTCGTCGCCGCCTCCGACTTCGCCATAGCTACCACACCGCTCGCCTCTCGAGCCTGTCGATCCAAATTCGATGCACTCCGCTCGTCCATGTCACCAGGCCTCGCGTTCTCCACACGCGGGCGCTCACTGCTTTTCTGACCTAACCTCGCCTCTCCGCTCTGAGGTTTGGCGCGCCGTCCGGCCCGTTTCCTGCCCCTTGGTGGCGCTCTGCTTTCGGGATCCGTTCCTGTGTTCGCTCCCTGTCCACCGTTATGGTCCGCTTGCCCGGCAAACGTTTCCTTCTTCCGTCGCGGGACACCACCCGTTGGCTCCTCTGCAGCTATGGGCCTAGCGTTGTCCTCAACTCGTGCCCTCTCTCTGGTCAACTCCAGCTCCGCGCAACCGAGCCGTAACGTCGTGCCGATTGCGCACAAAAAGTCCATCCCCAGGATTAGCTCGTCCAGCATGGACGCCATTATCAGTAACGTCATCTCTACCTCTCGTCCCGCCAGACCAACTCTTACTTTCAGCACCTGCTGAACCTCGCGGGTCGTTCCGTCGGCCAGAACTATCCGCGTCTGCGCCGCCTTCAACTCCCCATACTCGCCCATTCCCTTAGCACACTTTTCGCTAACAAAACTCCTGGTAGCACCCGTATCGACTGTGGCCGACACCTTCTTGGCCCCCACTTTTACTACGGCCACTATCCGGCCGTCCTCGACGCCCAACGGTCCATTTAATTCCGAGTTGTATGTTCGCCGGCGCCTACCGGATCCCGGTCCTGGTGGCGCCTCAGCGAGTTTCCCTGGTTGAGTCTCTGGCAACAATTCCTCGTGTCGATGCCCTTCGCACCACACATCCGGCAAAAATCTACTCGCGGATTGGGACAGGTACGCGCAAAATGCCCTTCTCCTGCACACCTGTAGCAGACTCGCTGACCATCGAATGTCGCAGCCTCCTGCTGACCGATCATCTGGTGGGTTGCCTCCTCGCGTCGTTCTGAGGCCGGATTGGGGATTGCTCCTCCACCCAGTGCCGTCGGAGTTGGTTGCGGGACTGTACGAAACGGATTGTATGACGCGCCGGGGCCACCGCTCGATTTACTATGTTCGATTGGCGATCTAGCGGTACCAGTCCGCTCGGACTGGGTGCTACGCGTATACTCTAAATTCTGTCTGCACACCCTCTCATACTCGACCGCCATCTGGGTGAGTTGTGTTAGGTTGGAGAAGTCGTTCGGCCGGATATACAGCCGATATTCCGGCGCGACGTTCTCGTACACCCGGTGCAGCTCTCTGGCGGCATTATACCCAGCATGATGCATGAGTACCCGCAAATCGATTAGGAAGTTCTTAAAATTTTCTCCCCTTCGCTGCAACCGGCCCCTAATCTGATCCTCCAGATTCTCAAAATACCTAGGTGGCAAGAAAAACTCTAAGAAGCCCGACTTGAACGTTGCCCACGCTACATCTCGAAGGCGGCTGGTTACGAACCAGCGTGCGGCATTATCTGTTAACACTTCGTCCATGGCACGAGGCAGCCTATCTAGGTCTATACCATATGATATCGCGCGCTCCTCAAGTGCCTCCACAAACGCTAGAGGGTCACCTTGCCCGTCGAAACGCAAACCCCATTTCCTAACTTGGTCTGGCACTACGATCCGCTCCCTCGGGTCCCATTGTAACCGCGGCGCTGGGGTCTCGGCAACGACGATAGGACGAGTACCAGATGGACTCCCCTCTACGCCGCTGCACCTGCCTCCGGTTCTTAATTCCCCGGGTCTGCTAATCGCTTCCCCTCTACAAGCCTGCATTTCGGACACGAAACGCGGCTGACCGACTAGGCCACTCAAATCCCCTTCCGATTTGTAGCGCCCACTCGAACCTAAGTCACCGACGGCGAGAGCATCTAGCACTTTGGCAAACTGTGCCTCTAACTCGGCAAGGCGTGCCCAAGTTTCGGCACTATGTTCTTCATCCCTTATAAAAGTCGCCAACCGTCGGCGCAGGTCGTCTACCTTGCCTTCTTTGTCCAGCCCAAATTCCGTGGCAATCCCCTCTAGCTCCTCTTTACGGCGATGATATACCCACCGCACTCCTACGCCGGGGTTCTTACTCTTATGTGAATCCATTTCTGTTGTTATGTCTCGTCACACAAAAAAAAACTCTATCACCTGAATACCCCTACTCACTCGTTTGACGCGTGTCTTTTCGTCTCTCTATGCTGATCCCGTTACTTTTTAACTGTCGATTTCGTCGACCGCGCTGTCGCGACAGGTACAGTCTCGCTCACTGCCTCTGTTATTTTCGCGCAGCGAATTGTCCGCCTGTACTGACACTGCCTGCGCGCCGTTATTTTTCGGCCCGTTAGCCCTTGCGCGCTGTTGTTGTTCGTTTTCGTTGCGCGCTAGATGTCTGCACAACGAAAACCGAATTGCCCTGCGCAACAAAAACAACTACGCGCGCGCCGTTACTCAGGCGCCGTTGCCTACTAGTGTGTTGTTGTTGTGCGTTTTGCTTATTCGTTTTGGCTGGGCGTTTTGTCTATGCACAACGAAAACGAATTGCACTGCGCGACAAAAACCAAACTACACTGTGCAACAAAATTTTCGACCCAACGACTATCACGTTGTCCGAACGATTCCTAAGTGGATTTCTATGTTTTGTGGCACTTTGGTGGGGCTTTATGTCACCAATATGCCACGCCCCGCTACGCCCCCAGTGTCCCTGCTCGGGCGCCACTTGTAAAGAAGTTTCTTGGCCGGGGTACAAATCTCAGTCTAGCCAAGGTTCTGTTTACAAGAATATTTGTAAATCGCTGGGGCACTGAGAAACGGGGTTCGTAGATAAGCCAAATACTCTTTTCCCACTGACTATACTACTCTACACAATCCACACCTAATAACCGGGTCGAAACCTCAGTCGCACTCCGCCTAATAATGGCCGGGCTAGAGCCACGGGCACGCACTGCCTACTAGTGACCGGGCAAAGCCGCGGACACACACTACCTACTAGCAGCCGGGCGAAAGCCTCAGTCGCACTACACCTAACTGTGACCGGGCAAAAGCCTCAGTCACGCTACACCCACTAGTGGCTGGGCAAAAGCCTCAGTCACACACTGCTTACTGGTGGCCGGGCAAAGCCGCAGACACACACTTTTCCACTTGCACTCTGCCGCCGATGCGCACTACTCTACTTGTTGCTATGCGGGGGTAGGGGGTTAAAGTAACTATTAGGCAGATATGTAATGCAAGTTCAATAAGCTTTTATTACTTAAATTATAAACTAGTAGTTAACAGGGTTAATCTTATGCTACAAGTAAAGATCGCTTACTTGTCTTCTCGGTTATTTCGCTGCCTTTTCTATCCTCTCTATTCTTATTCACACGCGACTTACTGATCACTTATCACACGCACGTCCGTTCACTTCAAAAGTCCGGCTTACTCTCTCGAGCCCTTCGCGGCAAAGCCGCGCGCTGGCCTCGCTAATCCGAAACGGTTGGCAGCTTTCGTTCTCTGCCTTAGAGCTTTCGCTCTCCTGGTAGGCGCGCTCTAGCGGCAGGATCGGGCAACCGATCACCAGTGCTTGCTGCGGCCCAGGCCGTTAGATTCGAATTTGAATTACATGCTAACTGCTTAGTTTACATTTACGCGCTCCGTGCGCCTTTCAATATTATTACTTAAATATAAACCTAGCGCTCCTTGCGCGTTGCTAATACAGGTTGTGCTTCTTGCACTAACTTAATATCTATATAATAATACTATAATAACAAACAACCTTAATGATATTAATCGTGAGGGGATCCGGGAGGACTCTCCTCACAGCGTGTCTTTTTATACTATGTTCCCGAAGGGAAAAATAGTATATTGGGTTTGCGAAATGTCCGTCTGTCCGTATGAACGCAATTTTTTTGCCTTTATCTTTAAGCTAGAGCAACCAAATTTGGTACACATGTTGGTGTACATCGTCAATTTATAAAGTGTCAAGATCATGCCAACCACCCCCACCCCCTCCACCAAAATTTGGGGAAAACATGTATCTTCCACATTTTTAAAGCTAGAGTCACCGAATTTGGCATACACACTAAAGTTGAGATTCCTGACAGATCTGCATCAAAAATTTTTGGACCCAAACACCCCCACCCCCCCAATGGAGCAAAACCTATATCTCCCACACCAGTAGAACTAGAGTCACCAAATTTGGCACAGAGACTAATGTTGACCCTCTGGATAAAACTGCATCAAAAATTTTTGGAAAAATTTTAGTAACGCGCGCAGATTGAATATGGAGCCGATGCTACTAACGCGTAGTAACTTGTAGTATCGATACTATCTAAATAATCGCACGACGGAGATGGTTTTGTATTTCACGCGCCGGTGTTGTCACATGCACGCAGTTTCGACTAACAGTATTTTGCAGCACTAAGCCGTAGTGACAGCGTACATGCACACTACTAAGCTGCCAGTGGAGCACGCCTGGGATGTCTACAGCAAAAGCTGGCAGCGCATATGCGCTGAAGTCTTTGGACTTGGTTCACTCGTGGATGTGGTAATTCTCACAGTTTTCGAAGAAAGCGGACCATTCGCACTGGTAATGGCTGCTTTGAGCCACTAAAAAACGGCCTTCACTATAGCTTTTTAAGTTTAGAACAACATTTTTTACGGAGCACGAGAAAAAGTTTACCGCACTTGACAAGCAGAGTTGCCAGAGTGATGTCAGAAGAAACTCTCGAGGCCAGAAATTAAGACCTGAGAAAATAGTTACACCACACTCGAAAAAATTCGCGTGAAAACACAATGGAAGACTTGGCTCACAGACTTTTTATACCATCGGACCCATTCATTACGAAGCTATCTAATGGTTCGGCTTCCTCTTCCAAAAAGGATGAAGTCTATATATAACTACTAGCAGGTAGTATCCCGGCCTTGCCCGGGGAAATTTTTAGATGAAAATGCATTTTTTTTCTTGAATTTGACTGCTTTTGTCAACCGTAAGAAATACAACTAAACAGTTGAGCCACGTGACTAATGTTTTCAGTGTAGGGCTATGAAAATGTCTTTAAAAAAAAACTACAAAAAAATGTCCCACTCATTTAGTCCTTGACTTCCATTTCCCGCCCGTGGCGACACGGAGTAGATTTTCCAAAATCATTTGGCATTTTAAGCCAACAATAATACTATGAATCCAAATTCAATATTTCCAACTGTCTTCCGCCCGCTGTCTTGCCTGCAAAGTACCGAGGTTTTTGTATTTATATTTGGAAATAAGTATAGGTTAGGTAGAGCCGGTTGACCACCACATGGTGGTCACACATAGACCGTGTAGGTCCTTAGTGTCGCCGGATACTGAAGGTCATTAGGAGGTTTGTTTATCCTGTAGGATTCGTGTGCGCTTGGCAAACGCCAGCAGCGCATTGGGAGTGTGTCCGGCCACTTCTTTTAGTGATGCGAGCCAGTGTTTGTTGAAGTATCGATGTCTTAGTGTTGCGAGTGCTGGGCAGCTGCATATAAGATGTTCCAAGGTTTCCACAACTCCTGGTTCCTTACATATCCGACAGCCGTCTTCTGTTAGGCAATGTCCAGTTAATACTCCTATCATTAGTCCGCAAGTCCGCTGGTCCGCTGGTAGTGTTTCGCCACCTTTCACCAGCTTTAGCCCAAGCGGATTCATCCAGTTCGCTATATAGCGACAGCAATGAAAATTGTATATTTTCTTCGATCTCAAGAGGTAGCCCGACTCCTTCTTTTGCCAGGCAATCCGCCATTTCGTTGCCATCAATGCCCCGGTGGCTGGGAACCCAATAGATATGCACTGTTCTAGCAGTGCTTAGATTATCTAAAGCCTCCCTGCTTGCCAGGACATTTTTGGAACGAATGGAGGACGCCCGCAATGAATTTATAGCAGCTTGGCTGTCTACGAATATGTTTATTCGCTCGTTCATAGTTGTTGTGGATAGAGCTACTTCGGCTGCTTTCCTTATTGCGAAGACTTCCGCCTGAAATATGCTGCAGTAGTCGGGCAACTTGTATGGCAACCTTATTTCTGGTTCTGCACAGTACACTGCCGCACCGACTCCTGCATCCATTTTTGAGCCATCCGTGAAGATCTTAATTGCGTGTTGGTCCAGTCCAGTACACCAATCTTCTGGTCCCATTGACGTTTGCGTTTCTTTGAAGTTAGCTGAAGGAGTCATGTAGTCCGTGATACTTTGCATCTCCCTCCCAATCGAGCTGTGTCCAAAACTTTGAAGTGCCATGTTACCCGTTGCACATAGACGTTGAGCGGTCCTCTGTGCAAGCAGATGCGCGTGTATGTCCAGGGGGTTGACACACAGTAGTGTTTCGAGTGCCTTGGTTGGAGTGGACCTCAGCGCCCCCGTGATACAGACAAGTGCCTGTCGCTGGGTCCTTTCCATCAGTTTCAGGTATGTAGTCTTCTTCGTGGCTTGCCACCATACCAGGACGCCGTATAGTAGTATCGGTCGCACTACTGAGATGTAGATCCAATGCATCAGTCGAGGTGACAGGCCCCAAGTACTACTTAGCATCTTCTGCGATGCGTAAAGCGCGACTGTTGCCTTTTTCACCCTTTCCTCAACATTGAGTTTCCATGTCAGTTTGCTGTCCAGGACTACTCCGAGATATTTTACATTCGTTTTTGGCGTGAGCGGTATTCAGTTCAACCTTGGCGGGTTCCACCGCGGTACCTTGTATCTCTTAGTAAAGAGAATGAGGTCCGTCTTATCCGCGTTGATGCTAAGTCCGGCTTCGGTGGCCCATCTTAGTATTTCCTGTAACGTGTGTTCCATGACTGAGCTGAGGGTCGATGGACATTATCCCGTGATAATAATGCTTATGTCATCCGCATAGGCAGTTATCTTTGGGGCTTTCCTGTAAAATTTTTTGTGTAGTTTGTCCACCACTAGATTCCATAACAGGGGAGACAAGACTCCGCCTTGTGGCCTGCCTCCATTAGCTTCCTTTGTTAAGGTGGTGGTTCCCCATTCGGCTTTGACTCTTCTGCAGCTCAACAGGTTCTGCATCCACTAGTGTGTTGTCGAGTGGGATGCTGTGGCTGTCAGGCCTCGCATTATCGGTTCAGTTGATACGCTGTTGAATGCACCGGAGATGTCTAAAAATGCTCCCAGTGCATATTCTTGGTGGTGAAGGGCTTTTTGTATATACGCTACCAGGGAATGTAGCGCTGTCTCCACCGATTTCCCTATGCTGTAGGCATGTTGGTTGGGCTCCAGGGATGTTCTTGCGCCCTCCCTAATGTGGAGTTCCATTACTTTTTCCAATGTTTTGAACAAGAATGAGGTTAGGCTTATGGGTCTGTAGTCCTTCGGCTGCACATGACTGACCTTGCCTGCTTCGGGCAGGAACACGACCCGTGCAGTTCTCCAGGCCACAGGCACATAGCCGCGTTGCAGACATGCCTCAAACAGTGGATACAGCCATGGGATGATCCAATGCTTGGTCATCTGCAGCATCGCTGGAAAAATTCCGTCCAGTCCGGGGGATTTGTAGCTCGAGAACGAGTCTATTGCCCACTGGATTTTTTTCGTTGTGATTATGTCTGCGGGTAGGTCCGAGCTTATTGTTCGGATAGTTTGAGGTGTGTCAGGCTCTGTGACTTCTGTACACCCAGGGAAATGCGCATCGATGAGAGCGCATATTGCTTCCCTGCTGTTTTCCGCCCATCGTCCATCATCTGTTTTTAGCTGACTGTGTATGATTGGCTGTCTGGAAAGCAGCTTCCGGAGTCTCGCCGATTCTGTGACCTTCTCTATGCTAGAACAGAAAGTTCTCCATGTGTTTCTCTTTGCCTTCCGAACTTCTTTTTTGAAGTTACGTAGCAGTATTTTGTACTCATCCCAGATAATCTCCTCTTCGGCTTGTTTGCAAGC
This sequence comes from Hirtodrosophila histrioides, assembly GCA_037075165.1. Taxonomy (NCBI): domain Eukaryota; kingdom Metazoa; phylum Arthropoda; class Insecta; order Diptera; family Drosophilidae; genus Hirtodrosophila; species Hirtodrosophila histrioides. The sequence goes on from JBAMCL010000821.1 coordinate 167,488, forward strand.
TTGAAGAGATCCTGTACATCTTTCCTTTGTGCTTTAAGCTCTGGAGTCCACCAGGGTGGCCTGGTCCTCCTTTTGCTTTTTGATGGTTTGCACGAAGTGTGGTACGCAGTAATGAGGTGATGTGTGAGAGTCTTCAGGGACTTCTCTATATCATCTTCTGATGAGATTATGGGTGGGGTGGGTATCTTCCTTCCCAACGTCGTTACAAACTTGTCCCAGTTTATGTTCCGGGGGTTTCTGTGTACATTTTGGGGAGGAGTGTAGTCAAGTTGCACCTTGAATTGGATGTACTTGTGATCCGAGAAGGAGGGATTATCGAGAATCCTCCTTTCCGTCACTTGTGTACTATTCCCGGCTGCAAGCGTAAGAGCTAGGATATTGGAAGACGTGGGTCCCACATATGTACGCTCACACCCAACATTTGCTATCCTTAGGCTAGATTGAATTATAAAGTTAAGAAGAGACTCACCTCTATCGTTGATGTCCGGACTGCCCCACACAGTACTGTGAGCGTTGGCGTCCGTTCCGACAATTAGGGGTTGCCTCCGCAGGCCTGCCTCCGCGGTCAGTCTCTTGAGCTCATCGGGTGGCGCCTCCCTGTCGTGCGCCATGTAACAGGACGCTATGAGCGTGGGCTCATCCTTGTTACCCTCTAGCGCCACGACTGTGAGATCATCAGTACTCTAATTAGACATAAGGTAAGAGTAGATGCCTTTCCTTACTAGGATAGCTGTTCTGTTCCTACTTACTGTTGTCGGGTGGAACGTGTTGAAGTTAGCGAACTTTAGCCCAGCCACCTTGTTGCCCGCTGCCAATCAAGGTTCCTGGACTAAAGCAACATCGGCGGACCCCTGATCCAGGGCTATAAGGAGCTCCGCCGACGCTAGCTTACTTTTATGTAGGTTGAGCTGGAGGACCTTCAGCTGCATGGCTGCTAGATTCCTCCGCTCGCGGTGGCTCGACTACTAACGTCGTGTCGCCATCCTCGTCGTCCTCCATTTTCCGGTCCTCGGGCGTGGCTTCTGTGGCCACTTCCACGATTTCCAGGCTGTGGGTAGCTTCCACCATAGACACAAGGCCCAGGTCCTGCTCCACCTCACCAGCCATCAGCGTATTGTCGTTGTTGTCTTGGGGGTGGCGTTTCTTGAGACGCAGGTATACGCTACCCACGCCATCTTCCCGCACCTTGGGTAAAGTAGATCCTCGGCTTTCTTGCTAATTTGCAGAATCATGTGCTGTCCCTTTTTATCGGGCTTAGCGACATGAATGACCTGCCAATCAGCGGTGGGCACGTCAGGATTCTGCCATTTGAGTAGTTTGAGAGCCTGCTCTTTAGGCACGACCCTCGGAAGAAGCACTTTTGCCTTTGGTACGGACGGAATACTGGTTCTGTCCACTACCTCCAGCTTGGCGCCCTTCCACGGGGCGGCCATTGAGGCGACTGTTTGAGAGACCCACTCCAGGGTGGGGTCGTCTCTGCAGCTGAGAATTTTGACTCCATTGAGCCAACCTGCACCATCGAATGTGGTGGGTGCGGCATCCGGAGTCTCCATCCTCTTCAGCATCGCCTAGAGCAGTCGTGTTTCCACTAATCTCCACCGTTCTGGCGACATCTTGCCATTGGGGTCGCTTTTGTCGACGAGCGCCACGACAAGATGTCGTTTTGCTACGGCGCTCGCAGACTCCCTGGTGGTTTTGTTGGTGGGGCGGGGCCGCTTGCTCACGGGCACTCCAGCCTTTGTCGTTTCGGTCGAGCGCTGGCGATTAGTGGCCAATTGCTCCTCAACCTTATTTACGTAGTTGCCACTAGAAGCCTGTAGAGTAGGCTTCTGGGCAAAGTGTTTGCGACCCTCGCTAATCTTCAGATCAGCCCACGCCAGCTTCTCCTCTCCTCGGGGGTGAGGTCGCCGCTGCCGCTGAGCCGAGCTCTGATTCTAAGTGCCGCTTTGTATTGTGCCTTGGCTCTTATACCCTCCTTTGTCTGCTTGGGCCCAACCTTACTAGAGGTACTGGCACCCGCCTGGACAGGGGAGAGCAGAAGCTTGTTTTCGGCTTCCGTAGTTATGCTACCGCGATTCGCAGTCCGAGTCTGTATCGACTACGGCACCGCTTCGCCACAGCTTAGCATTAGTTGCGTTTGTGGTGGTGGTAGTATAAGGCCACGTATATTTTTCGAAACCGGTAGCACATGTGACGAATTATTTAATGTGAGGTGCTTTGAAAATAAGTTTCAAAATGATTGAATGATAAACAGAAGTTTGAAAATGAGTTTGAAGTAAATTGGAGGTTAATCAAAAAAATTGCATACAACAGTTTTCCGCGTATTTTACAACCTTAGGGATAGATTTTCCAAAATATTTGGACACCGCGCCTATTATGTGTTTGGGTAGAACCTTGAAAATGAGTTTGAAGCCAATCACATAAAATTTAAAAATGTCGAGTGACAGACTTTTCCACAAATTTTCCGAGCATAGGGCTGAATTACCAATAATCGGTGATACAAGTGTCGAATTATTTTATGTAAAGTGCTTTCAAAATGAGTTTAAAGTCATTCGGACGATAATTAAAAAAGTTTCATACAACAGTTTTCCACGAATCTTCCGACTTTGGGGGTAGATTTTCCAAAATCTTTGATCATTGCGCTTATTATTTTTGCCCATAGAACCTTGAAAATACGTTTGAAGCCAATCGCATGAAAATTAAAAATGTCGATTGCCAGAGTCTTCCACCGATTTTCCGACCATGTGGTCGAATTTCCCAAAATCGCTGATACACGTGTCGAATTACTTTGCGTGAAGAGCTTTGAAAATAAATTTGAAGGTGATCGGACCAAAATTAGACATTCGCCCATACAACCTTGAACCCCCATTTTCCACCCATGGGGGTGGATTTTCCAAAATCTATGAAATATGTGTCAAATTATTCAATATGAAGAGCTTTGAAAATTAATTTGAAGTCAATCGGACGATAATCAAAAAAGTTTCAAACAACAGTTTTCCGCGATTTCCCACGCTTGTGGGTGGAATTTTCTAAAATCCCGTCTTAGTGTGCACTTTCATTATAGATGGAACCTACTGTGAAAATTTAGCATCCTAGTTCTTATGGTTTGGGCTGTGCGATGATTGCCAATCAGTCAGTCAGTCAGTCAGTCAGCACGAACTCTTTTATATATATAGGTATATGTATATCGGTCAACTTTTAGTTGCAAGTTTTTCATTATTTCGGATATATATATATATATGGGAACAGGTCAGTATATTTTTAAGATTGTTGTAAATCGCTTTTATCAAATTGCAGGGTGCATGGGGAGTATCTGAAATTTTATACAACTTTTGTGTCTTAAGCAGGTACGGACTGGCAGTGCACTGCCACTGCAGTGGGACAGGGCCGAATCGACTGGTCTATTTCTCAATAGAAATGTTCAATGTTCAAAAATATTTGTGTACATATATTTTATAGGGTCGGCTTTTCTCCTTCTGCGTGTTACATTTATTACCACTGGTAAATCCAACCCAACTTAATTGAACAACTAAGACACAATTCATGTACTTATACGTATGTACATACATATGTATGTTTGTAGTTGATTATTATGCTTAGGCTGTACAGTGTGCAAATGCAAGTGCTCCACATAGGGTTGTATCATTGACTTATGAGCAACTAGCTAGAAAAACCGCAGCGTTCCCCGGCAAAATATTTAGATTAAAATGCAATTTGCTGAATTCGAATACTTTCGACAATCGAAAAAAATACACAGATATAGCGTATCACGATGTCCCCGCGGGAGTAGACGTTCTTAAATGTTTGGGCCCCATGCCAAATGACTTTTGTATAGGGAAATGAATTGTCTTTAAAGCTGATCTAACTGAACAAATAATCTCACTAATTTGATATTCACTCCCATTTCCCGCGACGGGTGAGGGTACTCATTTAAATTATTTGTAATGTAGTTTGGGAAATGAGTTTGAAGCCAATTTCAAAAAAAAAAAATTCAAAAATTCTAGCCAAAAGTTTTCCAACCATTTTCAGCACGTGGTGTTGACCCACAAAGTACCCATACAGCCTTGAAAATTAGTAATAATAATTAATTTGCATGATGAATTCCTGAGATCACCACTTTCCAACCCCGGGCGTGAATATTTCAAATTTAGAAGAACATTTATCGACTTATTTAAATGTGAAGTGCTACGAAAATGGCTTTCGAAATATTCGGACGATAACCAATTTCAGCATTTTCGTTGTTACGATTTGGGCTGTGCGTTAATAATGACTCAATCACTTAGGACAAACTTTTTTGTATATATGGACTTGCGATTCGCAAAAACCGCAGCTCAGAATCAACTGACAATTGGCTCAGGTTCCTCTTTGTCATTATTGTGTTTGTTCAATTTGTAGTTGCTATGACCGTAAATTAAATTTATACTTATAAATCGGAAAATCAAGTAATCAACGTTGTCGTTGTCGGCGATGACTTCGACTTGATGTCAGCCGACAAATTAAATTAGGTGTAAAGGCAAAGGCAGCTCAGCAAACAAAAGACGACAATTTTTTCAGAATTATCAGCGCTGCTTTTGTACACTATGTACGATCGCAAGTTTTGTTGTTGCCCAGAGACCGCATAAAATGATTGGACGGTCCTCGCCTGAAACCAGTCAAGTGAAGTCGACGTGCCGGTTCAGTTTGGTGCACATACATGTATAATAATGCGCTGGATACATGGAACTTTGGCGTTAGTTATGGTCCTGCTGGGAGCTTCCTGGAGTCAGGCCGATCTGCTAGACTGTGAGGACAAACTACCAGCAGTGCTCACGGAACTGGGCGACAAGGTGTCAGAAATAACTGGCAGTAGCAGCAGCTCAGAGCATGATGTGCGCGATTTCTTCAAAACCGTGGGATGCCAGATAAAGAATAGCGCCAAGAAGCTGGGCGAGAAGGCCAAGGACTTGGGCACCGAGATCAAGGAGGGCGCCAAGAAGCTAGGAGAACGCGCAAAGGACTTGGGCACCGACATTAAGGACCGGTTCGATGATTTTCGCGACAAGTTAGCCAAGGATTCCGCTGAGGAAATGAGCAAAGATCGCGGATTCCTTGCCAACGCAGAGATTATCAATCCAGACATACTCAAAGGTGAGCAACAGTGCGGACACGGGCACATTTTAGATGCCTTGGGTAACTGCAGCAAGTTGAGGAAATGATGCAGTGTACTGCAAATGGGTAATATGATATTTTTCCTAGATTTTACACATCTATAATCTCAAGTATTTTTTATGCAGGTAGTTTCTGGCGCGTGTTATGACAAACTGTTGTAAATATATATACATATGTAACAATATATTAGCAATTGTTATAATTTTTTTTTTAAATAATATAATATATAAATATATAATATAAATATAACTAATAACTTCCAATATGTAGTAACACATAAACTAATAGTAATTAACTGTTGGGTACATACATGCGATAAGTTTGAGTTCAAACAGACGGACTGGCAGCATTTTAATAATACGGTCGAGCGGGTCGTCAGAACTACGGTGGTGTACGATGGGTCAATACATTCGGTCACTAACAAAAGACCAATTGACATAGTACATTCAGCCGCGGTTGAACTGCAACAGTTAATAAAACACAAGTTGCAAAAAACACATCTACTGCAGCTTAATTGGGTCAACTAAATAGGCAGGACAGGGTCAGACTGTGATTCTGGAATACTAGCTGTCACAAACTTCGCACCGACCACCACCGCGGTGTTTTGTGAGTTAATGACCAACCACACGAGCGCGCGAGCACTACATGCCGGTGGCATCGCCCAATACAAGACGCAGCCCAGCCACTTAGGTGCGTTAAGAGCCGTCGATGACGGACTTATCATAATTAACGACCACACGGCTAGGGTCGCAGCTACTCTTGAGCGGCACACACTTGGAAGTCTTGGAAGATCAGTGAGGTGGTCACGAAAATCGTTATGACCGAGGACGGTCAGATCTAAAGGAGGGAGTAGTTAACTATGTTAACAACCCGCCGACTGAATCCAGCCTAATTGGGTTTTTGGGTTCAGTCTAATAGCTGCACGCCGATCATGCAGTTTCCCAACAAGCGAGCTGCGATGGTAAGCTGACACTTTGCACGAGGCGCAAGGTCAGCAATTCCTCGGCAGCGCAGCCGGCCGCTCAACGGATGTAGGGCTTGGCTATTAATATTAAGAATTCTTGTATTTAGTTTCAAAAAGACAGTTTTGACAACAGACGCGATCGCGCTGTAATAAACGAAACTAACTCCAACAAGTACTGTGTTGTAAACTTAGTACCACGTCACATTAAAATAACAGTAATTGGTTAATTTATATCCTCAATTTATGAAGTGTCAAAATGTCAAAATCTACACATGATTCTGCAGTCGGGTGCGTCTGACTGCAACGTTCTTACTTGCTCTTGGTATAGTTTTGAAAAAAAAATTGGAAATCTCTTGCAAGAATAATATCACCAGACAAATACTTCCACCTAAATACTTCGAAATCCACAGTTTTTCATAAATTTTCCAACCAAATTTCGAATTATTTAATGTGTAGAGCTTTGAAATAAGTTTGAATCCAATCGGGCAATAATTTAAAAAGTTTCATAAAACAGTTTCCCAGGAATTTGCCGACCTTGGGCGTAGATCTTCCAAATTCTTTGAGCACCGCGCCTATTATAACTTTCTGTAGAACCTTAAAAATGAGTGTGAAGCCAATCGCATGAAAATTGAATATGTTGAATGCCACTGTTTCCACCAATTTTCCGACCATGTAGGTGAATTTTCCAAAATCGCTGATACACGTATCTATATATTTTACGTGAAGAGCTCTGAAAATGAATTTGAAGGTGATTGGACTTAAATTAGACATTCTCTACTTTGGCACCCCCATTTTCCGCCCACGGTGGTGGATTTTCCAAAATCGATGAAATATGTATGTTTCAAATGAATCTTGGTGTAGATCTTTAAAAATGAGTTTGAAACCGATTGGATGGTAAACAAAAAAGTTGCATACAACAGATTTCACGCTTGTGGGTGGAATTTTCCAAAATCCCGTTATAGTGTGCACTTTGTACCGAAAAGAAACTGCACACTTTTGAGTGAAGATTTCCCCCAGTGTGAGCTTTCGATCCCGCCAGAAAATGTTTCGTTAGAAAGCACGGTCGCTTCTTAAGAATTTTGCATTTTTTGCTTACTCTATTGGGTTTTAGTTTTTAAGATGTCTCGAATCGAAGAGCAAGTACGCAAAAAAATTGTGCACAGTTACTGTACTGAAAAAGGCATATCGTACAGAAAATTAGCTAAACGCTTTAAAGTTAGTCCGAAAAGCGTAAAAACAATACAATTAAGTTCGGGAATTCATGTTCAATAGCCGACTTGCCAAAAACCGGCAGAAAACAAGTAAGAATGCTATAGTCGAGTATACCCGACTACGAAACTCCCTGTACCCAGGTCTAAAACTTCCAATCATATGTTCGTCCTCTTACACATGCACGCACACAGGCGAGGCATTTCAAGTCGCGACGGTGCTTCCTTTTCCCCCCTCGCTTCAGTACTGAAACTTGTTCGTTGAATAACTTCCCTGTTTATTATCCGATCGACTTGAAATTTGGACAGTAGATCAAGAGTAACCTTAGTATTATGCATGCCAAATCCCAAAGCTATATATTTAAAAATGTGGCTGTTAAACGTTTTGATCGAATTGCGGGGGAACGGGGGGAGATAACTGAGATCAGAAACAAACTTGACCTGCGCCTGCTATACACGAACCTACATTCCAAATTTGGTGTCTCTAGCTCTTATAGTTGCTGAGATCGACGCGTTCATACGGACAGACGGACAGACAGACGGACATGGCCAAATCGAAATCTTTTTTTGAAACTGACAAAGAATATATATACTTTATAGGGTCGGAGATGTCTCCTTCTGCCTGTTACATACTTTTGCACAAATCCAATACCCCCTTTTTACCCATTTTATGGGTACAGGGAGTAACAAGATTTTCATACAAGATTTTCATACAAGATTTGTTCGCGAGCGACAGTTCCTACTATTTCCATATGATATATTTGTCCGATTTGGGCCATATTTTACCAATAATTTATTAGCACAACACAACACTCAACAACCTGGAAGAATGGTACGCCCAGTTTCAACAACAAAGGTTTCAACACTGATTAATTAACATTCGAAGAAATGTCCACTTTACCTAAAATACATTGATCAAGCACCCGATTCATTATTGGAAAGCTAGAAAAAGTTAGGAATTATTGGACGCATCCGCTGTAAAATTCGCTTAGATGCTGCGTTGTATGCGTTTTGCTGGCGTATCGTGATATCCACTATATAGAAAGTGAAGTGGGGCTCCTTTTTAAATAATGCCTAATGGTGTTCTTCACCAAAAGGTCCCGTATCAAAACTATAATTGCTATTTTTTGATATTTCTAACTTTTACTAAAAATACTAAATAAATACGGATTTTATAAAAAATCTTGTTTGTTGAATAACTTCCGTGTTTATTATCCGATCGACTTGAAATTTGGACAGTAGATGCAGAGTGACTGATGTAGTGTACATGCCAAATCGCAAAGCTGTAAAGTATGGCAGTAAAATGTTTTGATCGATTTGCGGGGTAACGGGGGGAGATATCTAAGATCGGAAACAAACTTGATCTGCGTATGGTATACAGGAAGCTACATTCCAAATTTGGTGTCTCTAGCTCTTATAGTTGCTGAGATCGACGCGTTCATACGGACAGACAGACAAACGGACAGACGGACAGACAGACGGACATGGCCAAATCGAAATCTCTTTTGATACTGACCAAGAATATATATACTTTATACTGTTACATACTTTTGCACAAATCCAATACCCCAAAGCTATATCTTTACAACTGTGGCTGTAAAATATCTTGATCGATTTGCGGGGAAACCGGGTAAGATATCAGAGATTGGAAATAAACTTGATCTGCGTATGGTATATAGGAACCTACATTCCAAATTTGGTGTCTCTAGACTTTATAGTTGCTGAGATCGACGCGTTCATAAAGACGGACAGACAGACGGACATGGCCAAATCGAAATCTCTTTTGATGCTGATCAAGAATATATATACTTTATAGGGTCGGAGATGTCTCCTTCTGCCTGTTACATACTTTTGGACAAATCCAGTACCCCCTTTTTACCCATTTTATGGGAACAGGGAGTAAAAACAAGTAAGAATGCTCTAGTCGAGTATACCCGACTACGAAGCTCCTTGTACCCAGGTCTAAAACTTCCAATCATATGTTCGTCAACTTACACATGCACGCACACATACACAAAGCCGCATACACGCGAGCCACAGCGTATGCGAAGCATTTTAAGTCGTGGCTGTGCTTCTTCTTCCCCCCCTCTCTACAGTACTGAATCTTGTCTGTTGCATAATTTCAATGTTTATTATCCGATCGACTTGAAATTTGACAGTATATTAAGAGCGACTAAAGTATTGTACATGCCAAATCCCAAAGCTACATCTTTAAAGCTGTGGCTGTAAAACGTTTTGTTCGATTTGCGGGGGAACGGGGTAAGATATCAGAGATTGGAAACAAACTTTATCTGCGTATGGTATACAGGAACCTACATTCCAAATTTAGTGTCTCTAGCTCTTATAGTTGCTGAGATCGACGCGTTCATACAGACGGACAGACGGACATGGCCAAATCGATATCTCCTTTGATACTGATCAAGAATATATATACTTTGTAGGGTCGGAGATGTCTCCTTCTGCCTGTTACATGCTTTTGCACAAATCCAATACCCCTTTTTTACCCATTTTATGGGTACAGGAAGTAAAAAGAAACAACAATTTGCAAACAAAACCAAACTGAAATCATAAAAAGCAAACTTCACTGCAATCGCAGTATAACTTATTCCAATCCTGCGATTCCCAAGGGACCCTCCAGGGTAAAAGGAACAAACCAGCTACTGGGTTTCAAAAGTAAGAAAGGAAATAAGATAAACTTAAATAATATTATACTAATTTTATCTATCAATGAAATCAGACCCATAGTTTAAGAAAATTAGAAGGGAAAAAAGGAACCTATACGTTAAGTAACACTTGAATCGCTATTTTAGTTATTGCTGTTCAGACTATCAAATTTGCACAAAATTTCACAAATCATTCCGCATTTATTCACCGAAATTTAACCGAGCATCGTTCGAATCGTGCACCTATTTCTATCCGCTTTAAAAACTGTTTCATAAAAAATATGCCAGATAAACTAGTAGAAGCCATGTCGGGCCTTGGCATAGGTTGTGGTTCCCAACCTCCGCGGCCATCAGGCACTAACACCCCTACGGCTAGCTCCGAGTTAAAAGATGTAAAAATAGCATAATCAGAGAGGTATTTCCCCAAAAGACAGCAGCTCACGGGCACGAATACTATAGTGACATTCCGTTTGTAAGACCTAGGCTAGGCGAGGACTCTGAGAAAGTACCTGACGTATGTCGTTTGATTAAAGAGTTCTCAGGGGACAGGACATCGTTCAACTCATGGAAAAAAAATGTCGAACGAATTATGAGCATCTTTGAAGGGCAGGAGTCAATGTACAAATATTACCTAGTAACTTTAGCTGGTCGTACCAAGGTAGTCGGTATGTCTTACAACACATTATGCTGATAAACGACATCTAAAAACTCTCGAATACCAGATGTTTACGCTGACACAGACACGTATTACCATTAACAAATTCTATCAGGCACCATCAGTTGTCATTGATTCTGAATCAGATAGGAGCACAAGAAGAATCTGCGGATACCATTAGGGCGTTGACTGATAACTACCGTGGGAAGGCTCTAGACACGTTCATAAGGGACTTAAACGGCGACTTATCACGACATTTGGGAATAAAAGAGGCGAGAGACCTGAGCCACGCACTCCATTTGTGTAACTTATTGGAAAACCAAGAACACCGAAACTTCTTGTTTCTTTGTTCCTAAGGTCAGACAACAACCCCCATTTTTGCCACCAAGACAGACAAATCCGAGATTCCAGGTAGCCAAACCTTTCAATAACACCCTCTCTAATCAATGGAGAAATTTTGACCCTAGACTTTATTATGTAACGATCTACGAAGAAACTTATGAAGGGGAACAAGAGTATGCCTTAGAAGTGGCAGACACAGCTGACATCCATTTTTTAGACTAAATAGTTCCTCGTTGCCTTACTTTAACTGTTCTACGAGGGACGTTAAAGTATTTAAAGATCTAATAGACACAGGTTCAAATCAAAATTACATTCAATCTAACTTAGTACCAAATGCCAAACTCAATGAAAAACCATTTTTTGCAAATTCAGTCGGTGGCCATACAAAGATCACTCATCACACTCATCTTAGTTTATTCAGTTGCAACCTCATTCCTATTAAATTCTTCTTACTTTCAACCTTGAAAACATTCCACGGCATTCTAGGTAACGACACACTAAAACAACTTAATGCAGTAATCGATGTCAAGAACGACATCTTAATAATAAATGGGGACAATAGAATCAATATCAAGCAACTAGCCACAAAAGCAGTGAATAGTATAAAAATTAGAGCAGACTACATGTCAACAAATCAGAAAAATTTTATAGATCGTATCACCAAGACCCATGCAGAACTATTCGCTGAGCCCGATGATTAGCTAACTTATACCACAGCTGTAGAAGGCGAGATTAGGACCACTTCAGACACACCGGTATATAGCAAGCATTACTCTTACCCCGCTTCCCTAAGAACAGAAGTAGAGAAACAGATTAATAGCCTGTTTCCACGACATCATATTTTCACATTTTTCGTCATTTTTTGGATGTTGGAAATATGATACATATTTCCTGTAGAAAATCCCATAAGAAAAAAAATGACGAATTCGTCATATATTAAATATGATGCCATTCGCCCCGGCATTTTTTAGTTTTTTCCTATCGAACACACGATGTTTATCGATGAACTGGGGAAAAGGTAAACAATGACGAATTGTGCGCCAAAATTAATTTTTGAAATAAAATGTAAATTGCTTATATCTTTAAATTTTTGTATTTAGTAAGGATGAGGTTAAAAGGGAAGGTTTATCCGGAGGTGCACCTTCGAAATAGCAAGATTTTGACAAGGTACACCGCCCTTTGAGAGCAGTGAAATTTGTGGACTTCACAGGTGCGCACTCGCAATTTCATTGCAAATTTCAGCCATCTCCGCATCACAGTCATCCACCAATGGATCCAAATTGTACAAACTTATTGCAACTATCTGCCTATTGATATGCAAGTTTGCTTCTACTACTGTTCTCCCATTATTTGCCATATTTTTCACTTTTCGTAAAAAATTGCATCAAAATAAGCCGACCAGCTGATTTATTTCGGGCGAATGGCTAATTCGTATACCGTTTCACATTTGACCGTGGAAACACCATCATCCACATTTTTTATATGTTACATATTTGGCTGTCGTGGAAACAGGCTATAACCAACTGCTGGATGACGGTAAAATAGGACCCTCACGGTCACCCTATAATGCACCCGTATGGGTGGTACCAAAGAAAGCTGATGCATCTGGAGAGAGGAAGTATAGAATTGTCATAGATTATAGGAAGTTAAACACGTTAACAGTGTCAGATCGGTACCCGATCCGTGAAATTGGGGAGATTATCGCACAATTGGGCGAAAATAAATCCTTCTCGGTGCTCGATCTGAAAAGCGGTTTTCATCAGATCACCCTCAAGGGAAGAGATATAGAAATGACAGCATTCTCAGTGAACGGCGGGAAATTCGAGTTCACTAGATTACCGTTCGGACTAAAGAATTCTCCATCAATATTCCAGAGAACTTTAGATGACATCTTACGCGACCATGTCGGAAAGAGATGCTACGTCTATATCGATGATATAATAGTTTTCAGTCAGTCCGAAAGTGAGCACATCCAAGATCTCGAGGCAATATTCTCTACCTTGGCCAAAGCCAATATGAAGGTTCAAATCGACAAATGCGAGTTTTTCAAGACCGAGGTTTATTTTCTAGGTTTCACCATTTCCGCTAACGGCGTTTAAATTAATATCGATAAAGTAAAAGCTATCCAAATTTTCCAGAGCCTAAGACATTGAAAGACTTGCGATCTTTCTTAGGCCTATCTAGTTACTACAGACGTTTTATTCGCGAGTACGCTAAACTAGCGAAACCGCTAACAACCCTTCTCAGGGGAGAGAATGGTCGCCTCTCAAAAAATATCTCCAATAAAGTAAAAATAACGTTTGACCATAATTGCATAGAAGCTTTCCAGAAAATGAAGAATACATTGGTTTCGCAAGACGTAATACTTGCATACCCAGATTTCAAAAAAGAGTTTCAACTCACAACAGATGCTTCGAACTACGCCATCGGCGCGGTACTAGAACAAAATGGAAGACCCATTACATTCATTTCTCGTAGGCTATCAAAAACAGAAGAGAACTACGCCACAAATGAAAAAGAGATGTTGGCGATAGTATGGGCTCTTCAAAGCCTACGTATGTACCTGTACGGTACCTCCAAAGTCATCATTCACACCGATCATCAGAATAGAAATAGTTCTGATATATCAAAACACGACCATCAAAACACAGGCAGGCAAGATAGTTCACAAAAATAATATCAAAACATAATTTCGTTCACAGGATTTTTTTACCATTATGCCACGGGCTGGCACCCATATTAGACTACTCCCATTCACAATTAATTCCAATTAAAACGGGAGTAGCGTTAGTGCAAAACGGCATATTTAGAGTAATTCATTTTCTTGATATGGAGGAATATGAAAATGTCGCGCAAAGTTTAGAAGAGGCATTAAAAAATATAGGCAGCACCCACGATATGTACCCATTCTTGGAGTATGAGTTAAGAGCAATAAAAGGCGATTTGCGTTGGCTTAGGCCACCCAAACGGGCGACCAGGTTTATAGGTGCTCTGGGAACAGAGTGGAAATGGCTGGCCGGCACGTCGGACAGAAGCGACCATGAAGTTCTAACAGCAAAATTTAACGAACAGTTAGAAGACAATAACAGACAGGTTATTATTAATAAGGCATTAAGTACTAGAATAAACGAGTTAAGCAACATATCAAACTCAATAATAAAAACTACAATAAAAGACGAGAGTTTCCAAGAAAAATTTGTATCCATATTAAAATACTGATTGCAACTATTTAAAAACGATTTAAATAACTTAATTCATGCAATAAATTGGGCAAAAACGAACACTGTAGATTCAATAACATTGTCGGAGTCAGAGGTATCCAAAATAGAAAAAGTCTTAGATAGCGAGGGAGGAATGTTTATCAATGTAGAAGAACTGTTGGAATTCGCAAAAGTAAAAATAGCCACAAATGGCAAAAACATGCTCTACATGATAAACGTACCTTTACTCGAAAAGGAACCTTGCATTTCTATGATAATTAAGGCAATAAAGAAAGATAGAGTAATAAACGAAATCAAATATGAAAATATCGTGACCTGTAATAAAAAAATATATGCCCTTATAAAAGAATGCGAAACTCATAGCGATAAGACAATTTGTAATAGAAATAACATATTAGATCTAAGTAATGACTCTTGTAGTATAACACCGCTTATACAAAATCGAAAGCCAAACTGCAAGTCCGTCAACAGCCAGCACATCCCGGACCATCGGTAAATTCTAACCGGCACCAAACTGCTCAACGATTTCAAGGGAAAAATCAAAATCGACTAGGAAGAAATAGAGCTGTTAGGACCTTATCTAATACAGTTCCAGAATTCAACAGTAAGGATCAGTGATGACGAATACGAGGCAAGGGAATCGAAATACACACTCGCACTCTTCCAAATGATGGCGGAAAAAACGCAAGTATACGAAATACTTTCACTACAAATGTAAAATGAAATAAACATCAACAACACCAGAATATTGGAGACGTTAAAAATATCTTACTTCAAGTCCACCACCATTAGCTTATCACTTTTGTAGTATTCGTTTTCAGCATAAAAGTAAATTTGTTTACATAATTTGTTTTTTGAGTTCAAATAGTGAAGCACCCTACTGTCGTTTGACTGTATTTTATCCGCCTACGCATGCATGCAAGTGGTGAGTTGCACACGCACGATATGCGTATGTGTTAACTGCTATCTAAAACGAAAGCTCAGCTTAGCGGCGGTACAGCAAAGTGTAGAAACCAGGGACCGTAAATAATGAATACGTACCCATTTTTTTAAGAAAAAAATCATAATGAACGAGAATTGATAAATGAAAAAGGACAAAACCTAGCGCATCCTTGTTGTCAGGACTATCCATTGCTGCAATGATTTTTATTTTCTTAAGTTATATAGAAAAACTCAATAATAAATATTATTTTTCAGATTTATTTTTTCCCTTAAAAATAAGACTTATTTTAATTAAATATTTTTTCGCTCAGAAATAAAAATTATTTTTTGAGTATTATATTTCGAAGAAAAATAACGATTATTTTTTTGAGTTTTATATTTCGCTTAAGAATAAAACTTATTTCTTGAGTTTAATTTTTTTTTGCAAAAGATAAAACTCATATCTGTATTAAATTAATACTGCATTATTATTTTGTATTATTTGAAGTGTTGGGCTCAAAAAATATCAGAAATTTTTGAAAACATTTATATTTGGAATTTTTTTTAGTATTTGTTAGATGCAAAAAATACCAAAAAATCCCAAAATGTAGTATTTTTTCGGAAATCAAAAATACCAAAATTTAGTATTTTTGGGTTTTTTTTGGTATTTTTTGCATCTAAAAAATACTAAAAAAATACCAAATATAAATGTTTTCAAAAATTTCTGATATTTTTTGAGCCCAACACTTCAAATAATACAAAATAATAATGCAGTATTAATTTAATACAGATTTGAGTTTTATCTTTTGCAAAAAAAAAATAAAACTCAAGAAATAAGTTTTATTCTTAAGCGAAATATAAAACTCAAAAAATAATCGTTATTTTTCTTCGAAATATAAAACTCAAAAAATAATTTTTATTTTTGAGCGAAAAAATATATAATAAAAATAAGTCTTATTCTTAAGGGAAAAAATAAATGAAATATTTAACAGGCTCGACGTCAACAATTCAGGGTGAATATAGAAAGGTAGATATGAAAAGTATTGGCTGGTCATATAGCGCTATTTCGGATGCTGCCAAGCATCCTCATCAGTGACCTTTATTGTTAGAAATTTTTTGTCCAAACTTGTCCGTATATGAGTAGTAGTCGGCTAGATTCGAACCCGAGTGCTCCCGTCTGTAAGGCGGATGCCTTAACCTCTGACCCACTTGCTGTCCGATCCCGGCTTGAACTAATTACTGTCATCAACAGGTCCATTTGAAATCCTAAGTCCGAACCAAAGCTTAATCCCTTTATCGAAGTTTCTAACCCTTACAGTTCTATTTATTATTATTAGAACCAATTGCATAAGATCAGATCAGCTAGTACCGAACTTGCACTTGGATAAGAAAGCGAAGCTTTTACAAAGTGATAACAAAGTTCAAAACAATTGGTTCTAATAATAATAAATAGAACTGTAAGGGTTAGAAACTTAGATAAAGGGATTAAGCTTTGGTGCGGACTTAGTATTTCAAATGGACCTGTTGATGACAGTAATTAGTTCAAGCCGGGATCGGACAGCAAGTGGGTCAGAGGTTAAGGCATCCGCCTTACAGACGGGAGCACTCGGGTTCGAATTTAGCCGACTACTACTCATATACGGACAAGTTTGGACAAAAAATTTCTAACAATAAAGGTCACTGATGAGGATGCTTGGCAGCATCCGAAATAGCGCTATATGACCAGCCAATACTTTTCATATCTACCTTTCTATATTCACCCTGAATTGTTGACGTCGAGCCTGTTAAATATTTCATTTACAAAATTATACGTCGCTAAAACACACATTTCGAAAAAATAAATCTGAAAAATAAATTTTATTTCTTGAGTAATAAATAAATTCAGGAAATAATGCTTAAAATTCAATTTTTTTAAATATTACTTATAACCGTTACGGTCCCTGGTAGAAACTGCGCCGTAGTGATGTAAATTTGGGTCGAAACATCGATGTCGATGTCCATCGAAGTTTACAAAATCAGAAATCGATGTTGTGTTAAACATCGGGCGGAAACTTCGATGATGTCCGATGTTTTCAAACCATTCCGTTTATTTAAACCTATTTGAATTTAGAGTTTTATTCAAATTTCATAAAAAAAAAAAATAAAAAAATAGACTTGATTTTCATTATTGAGTTGGAGCATGCCTGAGGGTCTTTAAAATGCAATTTCTTAAACCTTGAATCCAGCACTGTGGCCATTGCCAGAATCTAACCTAAAACAGTACATTAAAAATAAAATATTTTAAGAAATTATAGTAACAATTCCCGTGATCTTAAAAATACATCCATTTATTGAGTCCCTTTGGATAGCAGATCTTGCAATTAGATTTAGAGTATGTGCAAAACACGGTATAAGCATTGCTTACTTGATAATTTATATACTTACTTTGGCATTGCAAGCACACTGTATTTCAAACACAAAAATCAAAAAGTGCGGCGCTGAAACAAATATTGTGAAATTAATCGACCGATGTTGTATCAAACATCGATGCATCGCTTAACATCGGTATCAACCAAAACATCGAAAAACATCGCAAATGCATGGATGCTCGATGCATCGATGTTTTTTTTACATCACTACTGCGCCGGTCAAATGATCAAGGTTAATCGACTTGAGCAGACGTTTGAGTGCCGAATTTTCCAGTCAATTAAAACGTGTTGCAAAAGCACTCATGCGGTTAAATTGTTTAGCTAAAAGGTATCTTATTGTTGGAATTTTTGAAATAAAACAATATTAATTTGATTTTATATTAGACTTATTTAATTCAGATTTATTAAGTCAATTATTATATTCGCAACTTGTCGGTCCATACACAGTCGATATTCAAACGAGACTAAAAACGAAAAATGAACAGAGGCATGTGTATATGTACATATCACAGAATAGAATAAGAACAACCGTTATGTCTCCAATACAGGCTGCCTCCTTTACACTCATTCAGTTGAGTAGAGATCAGTGTAGCTTTTGCTTCGCACATGAATTTCACAATTGGTATTAACAGAACGTCAGCTGTACATGTACAATGTATGTTAATACTGAAAAAATTAATGTGACCAATTCATGTGCATTCAATACAACTCCTCAAAAGTTACATTGACAAAAAAAAAATGATTAAAATATTACATTTCAAATTCATATATTACTTATCGACAAGTTGTGAGTTCTGGGGAGATGCAATTTCGAGGTCCAACATTTGTTGCGTGGATTGGGGAAACCCAGTAAAACCCAATCAGACCAACGTTGATTAAATATTTCAAAATAAACAGAATACATAAATTCATTACAAAATTTAAAAATTAAACAGTAATTCAAAACTTTAAATATTTAGTTCATAGTTCAATAAGTGAGGCCCATTTGACTTCTCAGCTTCAGGAATTGTAATAAAACTATATTTACTTGAAGTATATTTTCGCCTGACCGTACGACAACTGTTCAAAGTCGCCGGTACTGTGGCCGACAACACCAACAAGGATAATGGAATGCAAGATAGACAGCGGGACGGGACCCTACTGGTGGTAGCTCATTTCGGGAGGTGGGAGTGGGTGTTGCTGACATCTTGAAACTCCTATTATGTAAAAATTTTATTTATAGAGTCCCTAATTTGGAGTCTAACTCCGAAAAAACAGCAAACAATATACAGAGATCGGTTGATCCTACGATCCTGCAAGTTCACACACGCATTGATAGTAAATACGGCAGCTTCGTTCGCGGTGTATTCGATGGTTTTGGTAGTGCAGGGTCGATGGTGTTATTTACCCTGAGAATGCGCTCTGTACCCACCCAATCAATTGGACTTCCTGCGCTAACTAATATGGAAAGTCCCCAAAAACAAAGGTTGTTCACATTAAATTAAGCTATTGCGGCCATTAGGAAACGACGAAAATTTACTGACTCATTTGAACAAATGGTATATTCTAAAGAAAAAAAAATAACAAAGGTATAATGTTCATTATGTTTCAGTTTAATGAAAGCATTACTTAAAATCTATATAAGGGTTAATTATAATTCAAAAAATAATTTAATTTTTGTTTATTTAATGTAACGAATTTTTTTGCTTCAGACAACGTTAATAATTTGTGTTCTTCACTCAATTTTCGGGTTGCATTTTTCCTATATCTATTTTAAGTTATTTTTGTTTAGTTATTATTCATACCTAAAATTAATTTTTGTTATGCCTTGACAAATAGTTAGCTAAATTTTTGTTCTCAACGTGTGCGCATTAATACAGCCGACATTGTGCGCGGAGACTTCTATGTGGATTACATTTCACATTCCAATCGAATACAAAAATGTGCATATTTAAAATTTTATTGAATGCATACTTTTACGATAGACTGTATGGCTGCTGATTACTTAACTAGGCGGTCAGGTATAAATGCATTAATTAATGTTTAGCGGAATATTCAATAATTGCGTATTAAAAAACCAGTGTGCGCATACTTCTTGCGGACACAGACAGAGCTTTCAAAGGCTCATCAACGGTTGCCAACTTAACAGCTGATGGCTTTAGATCAAACAAAATATAGGCATGTTGTTGTTGGTTTTATATATGTATGTACTAGAAGTTACGTGAAAGAGTAGTCGAAAAATTACTTATCATGTTGTTTCAATTTTGCCATCGTTATTATTATTATTATTTTTTTTCTTGATTTCTTTAACTCATTTTTAAATGTTATTTTTATTTTTGTTATTTATTTTAAACGTATTGTTGTACGCCAATTATATTAACGTATTAAGAACGCGATCACTAACTTGACATACGTTTTGACTATTTATTCTATGTTTAAATGTTCAATTAACACGATAGTCAAGGCACAGACTATGTCAATTTAGATCAGCGAAGAGAAGATAAAAGAATATAAAAGAAAATCAAATCAAATCACTTACGTATGTATGTGTGTACGAGAGTATCCAACGTTGGAAAGCTTTCCCACGAGTGGAGATGTATGTAGGTATGCTGTTGTCTGTATATGTATGGTTATATATGTATATGTGTGATGTAAAATTTGATATAATTTGTAGAGTTGATTTCCTATTTTTTCTTTTTATGCTGTTAACTTTCGAATTACATGATTTTGGATGCTTTGTAACAAGAGTTTTGTGCGTGTTAGTTTATTTTCCCAGCCACGTTGGCCGATCTGGCAACCTGCACAGGTAAAGCTTTTAGAGAAGAGCTTTTAACTCCCAACAACAACAGTCACTTTTATACGACCTTTAGTTCATCACTACACATGTCTTTGATGCCTTTACATATAACCGGATTGCTCGTTATTTATATATATATTTTTTTTTCACTGCACTTTTTTTTTTTTAAGCTATCTCACTAGTTAATTTAAAACCAAAAATAATTAAGCGGCTGCGGGCAACTTTGCGCGAGCTTAAGCTCTAGCGCAGATGCAGACTTCCAATGGCAGGCACGAAAAAGCTTTCGCTCTGAGCTCCGCTCAAAAGCTTTGTAGCAGAGACGTGGGTACTTCTCCAAGCAGGGGGCTCAGTGTCGAACTGCACTCCAAGTAGCACAATCCATAAGAAACTGTACTCCCAGAAAAGACGGCGCATCCACACCAGGGCTCACTGGGTTTGTCTAACGGCACGCCGGCCAGTGACAGCTCTAATGACTGATGTGGATGGGTTACATTTTAATTGGACCTATGCCCATTACACACTCTAAAGGGCAAAAAAAAAACACGTATTTAGAAACAAAATCAATTGCTGCAATATTTATTGCAGAACATACCTTTGAGCAAGCGGATTGCAACCAACAATTGATTGCCGGTGTGCAACGAGGAAGCCGCTATTAGACAGGCACTTCAGATGGTCGATGTGCACTGTATTTTTTATTTAACAATTAAGTGGCCCTTGCACTTTTATATACCATACAATAGTTTTTTAAAACTTTTAGCTTTCAAGTATTCGTACACTGACTAGCAATTGCAGGGCTATCGTGGAGTAGGCAGCTTCTAAGTATGTTGATCGGCAAAGAGACTGACTGCAGCCACATGGCGAGCTTTTATAGTCCCTAATTCCAATAAAAACAGCTTTGCATTTCGATTTTGGAATGCAGATTGCAGCTGTGCATATCGATATTGGAATTCAGTTGCTAGCAATGCACTGATACTAACCAATGTGAGCTTTTGCAGTACTGCTTGCTGCACTATCAAAAGGAGCATGCAACGACACCATAATAAATCTATTATCGCTTGCAGCCAATTCCTCTGAAACTGTATGCGATCAAAATATATCCACTGCAGACAACCTTCCGGAAGCAAACGGCAACCGTTACACCACCCGATAATTCTGCCAGCGCTCGCAATTTCCCAGCATCTTCTTCAGCCGGCATTTCACAAATTGCGGGGCAAGTTTTGCATTGAAATTCTGAGAAAATTTGCTCAACGTAAAGTTTCGGCGAAATACTTCCTGATCTTCACGAAAGGAAACGGGCTTTGCACGCAGATTGTACTGTGCCACATTTCGATCATACGCCTTCTGTATATTCTTTTGGATATCTCGTCGCAACAAAGCCAACTTATCCGAGCGATCTAACGGAGTCATTGGTTCTTCCAACATGGTCAACCGTTTTAACAACTTGTAGTCTTGGCCATGTGTTATCATATCCAAGCCGAACAATACTCTATATGGTGAACAACCTAATGACTGATGGAGAGCCGATCTCAACGCACACGAGATACCACCCAGATGAATATCCCATTCTCTGTGATCTTGGTGGATATACGAACGCACCGCCGCTAACAACGACCTATTCACACGCTCTGCTGCATTGCTCTGGGGTGAATAAAGTGCAGTATATACGTGATTAATCCCCAATTTTGTCAATAGTGCATTAAATTCACGTGCTTTGAATTGGGAGCCATTATCGCTCACGATAGTTTCTGGCACCCCATAACAATTAAAGATTTGCTCAACAAGGAAGTAAAGTATTTTTGTGGTAGTGAATTTTTTAAGCGGGTACACCCAATGAAACTTACTAAAATGGTCAAGAACCATTAATAACCCAATATGTCCTTGCTTGCTACGCGGGTAAGGACCAAGCAAATCGATGTAAAATCGTTGAAAGGGACGAACGGTTGGACAATGAGCTCCCATGGGAGGACGAAGAGAGTAATTTGGGGCTTTCGTAGTCTTGCAAATGTCGCAGTTCCGAATGTAATCGCGAACATCTGATGCTAGCCCCGGCCAAAACAAATGGCGACGGATCCTCTCCAAGGTTTTCTGTATACCCCCATGCGCCGATACTACGTTATCGTGACCTTGTTTAAGCACGCTAGGACGCAAGCGTACAGGTACCCATAGCTTCCAGGACAGTTTTTCCTGCTCGGTATCACTTAACGCATGCTCGGTACGTTTATAAAGACGTTTGCCTATAATCTTCACATCGGGAAACGAAGATTGATTCTGATCAAAATCAGCAATAAGTTTTACGGATTCAGGATCATCGAAAGCATCAGCATCTAACTCAATAACCGGTCCCATTTCCAACTGAGCAACTTCGTCTTCTTCCGTAAGCCGAGATAAGGCATCTGGAACACAGTGATCTCTTCCTTTTCGGTGAGAAAACGAAAATTTGTATTGTTGCAGACGGAAAATCCATCGGGCTAGTCGACCTGACACATTTTGTTGTCGCCTAAGCCACAGAAGACTTGAACGGTCTGTCACAACTTCAATCTCCTGCATTTCCAGGTAACATCGAAACTTTTCGATGGCTAATACAACTGCCAAACACTCTCTCTCGGTGACACTGTAATTGCGTTGAGCACGGCTCAGTTTTTTCGACATAAACGCAATTGGTTTTTCGTCACCTTCCTCCGACAGTTGGACAAGCACGGCACCTATACCAAAATTGCTAGCGTCACAATGCAAAAAGAATTTCTGAGCGAAGTCCGGATTCTGCAAGACCGGAGCCGAAGTCAATATCACCTTAAGTTCCTCCATTGCTTTCTGAGCCTCAGATGTCCATTCAAACTTCTTCTTTGTTGACAAAGTTTCTGTGATGGGGCAAGTAAGCTCGGCAAAATTCCTAATAAACCTCCGGTACCTACCACAAACACCTAAAAATCCTCTCACTTGTTTCAAGTTTCTGGGTGCTGGCCAATTGCGTATGCAGGCGATCTTGTCAGGATCAGTGCATATGCCCTGATTACTAATGATATACCCTAAATAATTAATGCTTCTCACGCAAAAGTGACTTTTCTCTAAGTTGAGCGTCAAATTCGCCCTTTTAAATTGTTCCGCAAGGCGAATTAGGACAGCAAGATGTGAGGAGAAGTCCTCCGACACCACGCACAAATCATCTAAGTAACCGAAGACACAATGGCGAAGATCGGGCGGGATCAAACTATCCATAAGTCTACACATTGTTGACGGAGCAATGCACAGCCCGAACGGCATAACCTTAAATTGATATAAAGGTTTCCCCGGGACAGTGAACGCGGTAAGAGGTTTTGCTTCCTCACTTAACTCAATTTGCCAATAGGCATCTTTCAAATCTAGCTTAGTGATCATGTTCGCACGGGGAAGTCGAGAGAATATTCCATCTATGCTAGGTAAAGGGTATGCATCCTTTTTAGTGACGTCATTACGCCTCCGTGCATCTAGGCAGAGACGAACTTTATTTGGTTTTACCACCATTCTCATCGGAGAGCTCCAAGCGCTTGTCGATGGCTCGATTACTTCCAATTCCAACATACGATCTATTTCGGCATATAAAAGCTGTTCTACAGCAGGACTGTCAGGATAAAATCGCTGCTTCACGGGCTTCGCGACTCCAATATCGATGTGATGTTGGATTAGTTTTGTCCGACCTAGGCCATCCAAACAACTAGGAAATAATTTTTTACCATCTCTAACTGAGATTGTTGCAACGTCGTTATAGGGCACAAATTCGAATCAGTTGACAATGATGCTGGCTCTATCTCCACCGCAGAAATAATGTTAGGGGCCAGTGCAAATTTTTTCCAAAAGTCTATGCCAAGGATAAGATTCTGCTTAATCGATGGTATAACAAACAGCTTTATATGTCTCTGTTGATCCTTATAGGTCATAACAACGTTAAGGACACCTATCACATCATGACATTTGCCATCCGCTGTTTGCACATGCGACTTGATCGGCTTAAATTGTGACAGCGTGACTAAATCTTGACCGGCAAAACCAGCACCAACACAAGATACATTGGCACCAGTGTCTAGTAAACCATGTTCTATCCGATTTAGAAACGAAACTGTAGCATAACTACGCATATCCTGCGCACTGCTAAAAACTGCAGAAACTAATAAACGACGCGTTTTCTTAATATTTTTATAGTACTTTCTTATCCGTAATGAACTCAATTTAAGTCTAGCGGGAACTTCATTAAAGATACGATTTCTAACGGTTAAATAGTGATCTAACTTCCTCTTATATATATCCTCTAAATTACTAGAAAATGAGCTAGGCACAGTCTCTTCCTGCGCACGCTCTAAAATTTTAACGGGCTGCGCTATCAAAGATGAAGCAATTGAAAACGAGTGAGTATTTACTTTGGTTGCAACCGACTCGGATTGGTTGCACCCTTTTGGCGGTTTTCCGACGAACGACGTAGACACGTTTGACATTGTGGCTTATACACGCTAGGAGCTCCGCATCCGTAGCAGAAAACTCTTCGATCGGCCAAGCAATCTTCCCAAAAGTGACCTAATTCCTCACAATTCCAACACTTGACTTTTGGTCCCGCTTGGCGCAATGCAGCTACTTCACCTGCTGTATCAAGTTCTGAACTATTGTCGACATCGGAGAACACTTCCTCCATAGCGTATACTTGCTGTCTATTAACAGTAGTCTTGGGTTTTACCATGTTTGTGGGATTTGTTCGCAACTCCTTCATCAAATTCTCATTCATCTGTACTAACCTCCGCAGATGACCGACTGACTCTATGACTTCAAACAACAACTTATGACGATGAACTGGGAGTAGATTATTCTTAAGAATCTCTAGTAGTTCATCCTCGTCAATTTTTACAGCCACACTATCCATCAATGACAAGACATCTTCGTAGAAAGAGGTAAACGATTCTCCCGGCTTTTGCTTCCGTGAACGCACTCGTTCTTTGAGCATAAAGTCCGAGCGATATTCTTTAAATTGCTGACGAAGAGCGGCACAAAAATCTTTCCACACGATTATAGGCACTTGCTTGTGATGGCGCCAATACCAATCGCGCGCTTTACCCACAAACAAAATATGCATGTACTTACACAGAGCACGAAAATCGCTATCTAAGGTTTCATCTGTCAATGCTTTAACCCGATAGATGAATTCTTCCACCCCCAAACTATCCTCAGCCCCGTTAAAAGTTACATTCCATTTCTGCATGGTATCAGCGGTGCGTCTAGGATACACCAAGGAACCAGGAGATGAAGAGACAGCTCGAGGTAGCTCTGCTGCCGGAAGAGTGCTAATCGGCGGACTTACATGTAACGATGATATGATTCTAGTCACTGTTTGTTCAATCATCGATTGAATAATGGCATAATCGTGTGCTGTGTTTTGGCGATTATTGCCACCTCGCTGGGGTCGACCTCGTCTCGGGTGAGTCACGGGCGGCACCACTGCAGCATCTAACGGATTCGAAGTGTTACTGCCATCCAAACCTTCAGCTGGGCGTGCACCACCTCCCAAAGCTGCCGCTGCCTCCAAGGCTCTTCCTAAATTTCTGGTGACAGGTCGATGAGCACCAATAGCTGGCCTGGAACGCGCGTCTGCCCGATTCAACGCCGGTGAGCAGTTGCCAACTACCAATTTACATGACCCAATAGTGCAGGCATTATTACAACGCGGACATTGGGCATTTATTTCAAACCAACTTTCCAAGCAACCTTGATGAAACACATGGTTACAGCTGGCCATAAGACAAGGTTGAGTGTTGGTCATTTCAAAAGTACATACTATGCAAGTGTTATTGCTTGCTTCAGCTTGAAGCTGAGCTACAGGGGTGTGATCAACAGGCATCATTATTTAATTTACTAATATCTGGCCACAACAAATCAATTAAGTGAACAATTCATTCAAAACCAAAATACTTTTCACGAACGAAGTAGTGGGAAATTTCTGGGCTATTAAAACTAATTACTGAACAGACTGGCTGCAAGAGTTAGTGATTCTTCGCTGATCCTAGTAGATTTAGTATAAATACGCACGAGCAGCGTCACCTATATTCATAAAACTAACAAAAATCATTGTCGAAACCTATCCTGTAGTTGCCTATCTATTCGGTATAGCAAAAATTAACATTTTTTTTCGATAAGCAGATTCCAAAAACATGACGAAGTGACCATTCGGCAGGGCATTCTGCTGAGCCAAATGCGCAAGAGTCAACGAAGGTATTCGCCAATATTTCCGAACCTTCTAAACGAACACAAAAGTAACCAATTTGCGATACGAAGACTACTACCATGAGCAAAAGTTGATGAGCGACCTTCTGCCAAGGAACATTAATACAAAAGCAACCTCAGTGACATTTCGGCAGGGTATCCAAGTAGAACCGAATACTCAAGATTCACGAAAGTATGAGAAAGTATTGATAAAAATTACTCCCATTTGTGAGTCAATTACACTATTTCTCTTAAGGCAAGGGTCAGCATTAACCAATCCATACTGAACCCATGCTCAAACAACCGAGATGTGAGACGGCTAACTATCAGCATTATAAGTTAAAGAATTCCTCTGTAGATTATAAGCAACGAATTCTGTTAGCTGCCCCACGTTTGGGCGCCAAAAATTTGTAATAAAACTATATTTACTTGAAGTATATTTTCGCCTGACCGTACGACAACTGTTCAAAGTCGCCGGTACTGTGGCCGACAACACCAACAAGGATAATGGAATGCAAGATAGACAGCGGGACGGGACCCTACTGGTGGTAGCTCATTTCGGGAGGTGGGAGTGGGTGTTGCTGCCATCTTGAAACTCCTATTATGTAAAAATTTTATTTATAGAGTCCCTAATTTGGAGTCTAACTCCGAAAAAACAGCAAACAATATACAGAGATCGGTTGATCCTACGATCCTGCAAGTTCACACACGCATTGATAGTAAATACGGCAGCTTCGTTCGCGGTGTATTCGATGGTTTTGGTAGTGCAGGGTCGATGGTGTTATTTACCCTGAGAATGCGCTCTGTACCCACCCAATCAATTGGACTTCCTGCGCTAACTAATATGGAAAGTCCCCAAAAACAAAGGTTGTTCACATTAAATTAAGCTATTGCGGCCATTAGGAAACGACGAAAATTTACTGACTCATTTGAACAAATGGTATATTCTAAAGAAAAAAAATAACAAAGGTATAATGTTCATTATGTTTCAGTTTAATGAAAGCATTACTTAAAATCTATATAAGGGTTAATTATAATTCAAAAAGTAATTTAATTTTTGTTTATTTAATGTAACGAATTTTTTTGCTTCAGACAACGTTAATAATTTGTGTTCTTCACTTAATTTTCGGGTTGCATTTTTCCTATATCTATTTTAAGTTATTTTTGTTTAGTTATTATTCATACCTAAAATTAATTTTTGTTATGCCTTGACAAATAGTTAGCTAAATTTTTGTTCTCAACGTGTGCGCATTAATACAGCCGACATTGTGCGCGGAGACTTCTATGTGGATTACATTTCACATTCCAATCGAATACAAAAATGTGCATATTTAAAATTTTATTGAATGCATACTTTTACGATAGACTGTATGGCTGCTGATTACTTAACTAGGCGGTCAGGTATAAATGCATTAATTAATGTTTAGCGGAATATTCAATAATTGCGTATTAAAAAACCAGTGTGCGCATACTTCTTGCGGACACAGTCAGAGCTTTCAAAGGCTCATCAACGGTTGGCAACTTAACAGCTGATGGCTTTAGATCAAACAAAATATAGGCATGTTGTTGTTGGTTTTATATATGTATGTACTAGAAGTTACGTGAAAGAGTAGTCGAAAAATTACTTATCATGTTGTTTCAATTTTGCCATCGTTATTATTTTGTTTTTTTTTTTTTCTTGATTTCTTTAACTCATTTTTAAATGTTATTTTTATTTTTGTTATTTATTTTAAACGTATTGTTGTACGCCAATTATATTAACGTATTAAGAACGCGATCACTAACTTGACATAGGTTTTGACTATTTATTCTAAGTTTAAATGTTCAATTAACACGATAGTCAAGGCACAGACTATGTCAATTTAGATCAGCGAAAAGAAGATAAAAGAATATAAAAGAAAATCAAATCAAATCACTTACGTATGTATGTGTGTACGAGAGTATCCAACGTTGGAAAGCTTTCCCACGAGTGGAGATGTATGTAGGTATGCTGTTGTCTGTATATGTATGGTTATATATATGTGTGATGTAAAATTTTATATAATTTGTAGAGTTGATTTCCTATTTTTTCTTTTTATGCTGTTAACTTTCGAATTACATGATTTTGGATGCTTTGTAACAAGAGTTTTGTGCGTGTTAATTTATTTTCCCAGCCACGTTGGCCGATCTGGCAACCTGCACAGGTAAAGCTTTTAGAGAAGAGCTTTTAACTCCCAACAACAACAGTCACTTTTATACGACCTTTAGTTCAGCACTACACATGTCTTTGATGCATTTACATATAACCGAATTGCTCGTTATTTATATATATATTTTTTTTTTCACTGCACTTTTTTTTTTTTTTTTTTTTTTTAAGCTATCTCACTAATTAATTTAAAACCAAAAATAATTAAGCGGCTGCGGGCAACTTTGCGCGAGCTTAAGCTTTAGCGCAGATGCAGACTTCCAATGGCAGGCACGAAATAGCTTTCGCTCTGAGCTCCGCTCAAAAGCTTTGTAGCAGAGACGTGGGTACTTCTCCAAGCAGGGGGCTCAGTGTCGAACTGCACTCCAAGTAGCACAATCCATAAGAAACTGTACTCCCAGAAAAGACGGCGCATCCACACCAGGTCTCACTGGGCTTGTCTAACGGCACGCCGGCCAGTGACAGCTCTAATGACTGATGTGGATGGGTTACATTTTAATTGGACCTATGCCCATTACACACTCTAAAGGGCAAAAAAAAAACACGTATTTAGAAACAAAATCAATTGCTGCAATATTTATTGCAGAACATACCTTTGAGCAAGCGGATTGCAACCAACAATTGATTGCCGGTGTGCAACGAGGAAGCCGCTATTAGACAGGCACTTCAGATGGTCGATGTGCACTGTATTTTTTATTTAACAATTAAGTGGCCCTTGCACTTTTATATACCATACAATAGTTTTTTAAAACTTTTAGCTTTCAAGTATTCGTACACTGACTAGCAATTGCAGGGCTATCGTGGAGTAGGCAGCTTCTAAGTATGTT
The DNA here is from genome assembly GCA_037075165.1 of Hirtodrosophila histrioides. NCBI lineage: Eukaryota > Metazoa > Arthropoda > Insecta > Diptera > Drosophilidae > Hirtodrosophila > Hirtodrosophila histrioides. Next base: position 197,025 of record JBAMCL010000821.1, read on the forward strand.
GATCGGCAAAGAGACTGACTGCAGCCACATGGCGAGCTTTTATAGTCCCTAATTCCAATAAAAACAGCTTTGCATTTCGATTTTGGAATGCAGATTGCAGCTGTGCATATCGATATTGGAATTCAGTTGCTAGCAATGCACTGATACTAACCAATGTGAGCTTTTGCAGTACTGCTTGCTGCACTATCAAAAGGAGCATGCTACGACACCATAATAAATCTATTATCGCTTGCAGCCAATTCCTCTGAAACTGTATGCGATAAAAATATATCCACTGCAGACAACCTTCCGGAAGCAAACGGCAACCGTTACACCACCCGATAATTCTGCCAGCGCTCGCAATTTCCCAGCTTCTTCTTCACCCGGCATTTCACAAATTGCGGGGCAAGTTTTGCATTGAAATTCTGAGAAAATTTGCTCAACGTAAAGTTTCGGCGAAATACTTCCTGATCTTCACGAAAGGAAACGGGCTTTGCACGCAGATTGTACTGTGCCACATTTCGATCATATGCCTTCTGTATATTCTTTTGGATATCTCGTCGCAACAAAGCCAACTTATCCGAGCGATCTAACGGAGTCATTGGTTCTTCCAACATGGTCAACCGTTTTAACAACTTGTAGTCTTGGCCATGTGTTATCATATCCAAGCCGAACAATACTCTATATGGTGAACAACCTAATGACTGATGGAGAGCCGATCTCAACGCACACGAGATACCACCCAGATGAATATCCCATTCTCTGTGATCTTGGTGGATATACGAACGCACCGCCGCTAACAACGACCTATTCACACGCTCTGCTGCATTGCTCTGGGGTGAATAAAGTGCAGTATATACGTGATTAATCCCCAATTTTGTCAATAGTGCATTAAATTCACGTGCTTTGAATTGGGAGCCATTATCGCTCACGATAGTTTCTGGCACCCCATAACAATTAAAGATTTGCTCAACAAGGAAGTAAAGTATTTTTGTGGTAGTGAATTTTTTAAGCGGGTACACCCAATGAAACTTACTAAAATGGTCAAGAACCATTAATAACCCAATATGTCCTTGCTTGCTACGCGGGTAAGGACCAAGCAAATCGATGTAAAATCGTTGAAAGGGACGAACGGTTGGACAATGAGCTCCCATGGGAGGACGAAGAGAGTAATTTGGGGCTTTCGTAGTCTTGCAAATGTCGCAGTTCCGAATGTAATCGCGAACATCTGATGCTAGCCCCGGCCAAAACAAATGGCGACGGATCCTCTCCAAGGTTTTCTGTATACCCCCATGCGCCGATACTACGTTATCGTGACCTTGTTTAAGCACGCTAGGACGCAAGCGTACAGGTACCCATAGCTTCCAGGACAGTTTTTCCTGCTCGGTATCACTTAACGCATGCTCGGTACGTTTATAAAGACGTTTGCCTATAATCTTCACATCGGGAAACGAAGATTGATTCTGATCAAAATCAGCAATAAGTTTTACGTATTCTGGATCATCGAAAGCATCAGCATCTAGCTCAATAATCGGTCCCATTTCCAACTGAGCAACTTCGTCTTCTTCCGTAAGCCGAGATAAGGCATCTGGAACACAGTGATCTCTTCCTTTTCGGTGAGAAAACGAAAATTTGTATTGTTGCAGACGGAAAATCCATCGGGCTAGTCGACCTGACACATTTTGTTGTCGCCTAAGCCACAGAAGACTTGAATGGTCTGTCACAACTTCAATCTCCTGCATTTCCAGGTAACATCGAAACTTTTCGATGGCTAATACAACTGCCAAACACTCTCTCTCGGTGACACTGTAATTGCGTTGAGCACGGCTCAGTTTTTTCGACATAAACGCAATTGGTTTTTCGTCACCTTCCTCCGACAGTTGGACAAGCACGGCACCTATACCAAAATTGCTAGCGTCACAATGCAAAAAGAATTTCTGAGCGAAGTCCGGATTCTGCAAGACCGGAGCCGAAGTCAATATCACCTTAAGTTCCTCCATTGCTTTCTGAGCCTCAGATGTCCATTCAAACTTCTTCTTTGTTGACAAAGTTTCTGTGATGGGACAAGTAAGCTCGGCAAAATTCCTAATAAACCTCCGGTACCAACCACAAACACCTAAAAATCCTCTCACTTGTTTCAAGTTTCTGGGTGCTGGCCAATTGCGTATGCAGGCGATCTTGTCAGGATCAGTGCATATGCCCTGATTACTAATGATATACCCTAAATAATTAATGCTTCTCACGCAAAAGTGACTTTTCTCTAAGTTGAGCGTCAAATTCGCCCTTTTAAATTGTTCCGCAAGGCGAATTAGGACAGCAAGATGTGAGGAGAAGTCCTCCGACACCACGCACAAATCATCTAAGTAACCGAAGACACAATGGCGAAGATCGGGCGGGATCAAACTATCCATAAGTCTACACATTGTTGACGGAGCAATGCACAGCCCGAACGGCATAACCTTAAATTGATATAAAGGTTTCCCCGGGACAGTGAACGCGGTAAGAGGTTTTGCTTCCTCACTTAACTCAATTTGCCAATAGGCATCTTTCAAATCTAGCTTAGTGATCATGTTCGCACGGGGAAGTCGAGAGAATATTCCATCTATGCTAGGTAAAGGGTATGCATCCTTTTTAGTGACGTCATTAAGCCTCCGTGCATCTAGGCAGAGACGAACTTTATTTGGTTTTACCACCATTCTCATCGGAGAGCTCCAAGCGCTTGTCGATGGCTCGATTACTCCCAATTCCAACATACGATCTATTTCGGCATATAAAAGCTGACAGGATAAAATCGCTGCTTCACGGGCTTCGCGACTCCAATATCGTGTGATGTTGGATTAGTTTTGTCCGACCTAGGCCATCCAAACAACTAGGAAATAATTTTTTTACCATCTCTAACTGAGATTGTTGCAACGTCGTTATAGGGCACAAATTCGAATCAGTTGACAATGATGCTGGCTCTATCTCCACCGCAGAAATAATGTTAGGGGCCAGTGCAAATTTTTTCCAAAAGTCTATGCCAAGGATAAGATTCTGCTTAATCGATGGTATAACAAACAGCTTTATATGTCTCTGTTGATCCTTATAGGTCATAACAACGTTAAGGACACCTATCACATCATGACATTTGCCATCCGCTGTTTGCACATGCGACTTGATCGGCTTAAATTGTGACAGCGTGACTAAATCTTGACCGGCAAAACCAGCACCAACACAAGATACATTGGCACCAGTGTCTAGTAAACCATGTTCTATCCGATTTAGAAACGGAACTGTAGCATAACTACGCATATCCTGCGCACTGCTAAAAACTGCAGAAACTAATAAACGACGCGTTTTCTTAATATTTTTATAGTACTTTCTTATCCGTAATGAACTCAATTTAAGTCTAGCGGGAACTTCATTAAAGATACGATTTCTAACGGTTAAATAGTGATCTAACTTCCTCTTATATATATCCTCTAAATTACTACAAAATGAGCTAGGCACAGTCTCTTCCTGCGCACGCTCTAAAATTTTAACGGGCTGCGCTATCAAAGATGAAGCAATTGAAAACGAGTGAGTATTTACTTTGGTTGCAACCGACTCGGATTGGTTGCACCCTTTTGGCGGTTTTCCGACGAACGACGTAGACACGTTTGACATTGTGGCTTATACACGCTAGGAGCTCCGCATCCGTAGCAGAAAACTCTTCGATCGGCCAAGCAATCTTCCCAAAAGTGACCTAATTCCTCACAATTCCAACACTTGACTTTTGGTCCCGCTTGGCGCAATGCAGCTACTTCACCTGCTGTATCAAGTTCTGAACTATTGTCGACATCGGAGAACACTTCCTCCATAGCGTATACTTGCTGTCTATTAACAGTAGTCTTGGGTTTTACCATGTTTGTGGGATTTGTTCGCAACTCCTTCATCAAATTCTCATTCATCTGTACTAACCTCCGCAGATGACCGACTGACTCTATGACTTCAAACAACAACTTATGACGATGAACTGGGAGTAGATTATTCTTAAGAATCTCTAGTAGTTCATCCTCGTCAATTTTTACAGCCACACTATCCATCAATGACAAGACATCTTCGTAGAAAGAGGTAAACGATTCTCCCGGCTTTTGCTTCCGTGAACGCACTCGTTCTTTGAGCATAAAGTCCGAGCGATATTCTTTAAATTGCTGACGAAGAGCGGCACAAAAATCTTTCCACACGATTATAGGCACTTGCTTGTGATGGCGCCAATACCAATCGCGCGCTTTACCCACAAACAAAATATGCATGTGCTTACACAGAGCACGAAAATCGCTATCTAAGGTTTCATCTGTCAATGCTTTAACCCGATAGATGAATTCTTCCACCCCCAAACTATCCTCAGCCCCGTTAAAAGTTACATTCCATTTCTGCATGGTATCAGCGGTGCGTCTAGGATACACCAAGGAACCAGGAGATGAAGAGACAGCTCGAGGTAGCTCTGCTGCCGGAAGAGTGCTAATCGGCGGACTTACATGTAACGATGATATGATTCTAGTCACTGTTTGTTCAATCATCGATTGAATAATGGCATAATCGTGTGCTGTGTTTTGGCGATTATTGCCACCTCGCTGGGGTCGACCTCGTCTCGGGTGAGTCACGGGCGGCACCACTGCAGCATCTAACGGATTCGAAGTGTTACTGCCATCCAAACCTTCAGCTGGGCGTGCACCACCTCCCAAAGCTGCCGCTGCCTCCAAGGCTCTTCCTAAATTTCTGGTGACAGGTCGATGAGCACCAATAGCTGGCCTGGAACGCGCGTCTGCCCGATTCAACGCCGCTGAGCAGTTGCCAACTACCAATTTACATGACCCAATAGTGCAGGCATTATTACAACGCGGACATTGGGCATTTGTTTCAAACCAACTTTCCAAGCAATCTTGATGAAACACATGGTTACAGCTGGCCATAAGACAAGGTTGAGTGTTGGTCATTTCAAAAGTACATACTATGCAAGTGTTATTGCTTGCTTCAGCTTGAAGCTGAGCTACAGGGGTGTGATCAACAGGCATCATTATTTAATTTACTAATATCTGGCCACAACAAATCAATTAAGTGAACAATTCATTCAAAACCAAAATACTTTTCACGAACGAAGTAGTGGGAAATTTCTGGGCTATTAAAACTAATTACTGAACAGACTGGCTGCAAGAGTTAGTGATTCTTCGCTAATCCTAGTAGATTTAGTATAAATACGCACGAGCAGCGTCACCTATATTCATAAAACTAACAAAAATCATTGTCGAAACCTATCCTGTAGTTGCCTATCTATTCGGTATAGCAAAAATTAACATTTGATTTTTCGATAAGCAGATTCCAAAAACATGACGAAGTGACCATTCGGCAGGGCATTCTGCTGAGCCAAATGCGCAAGAGTCAACGAAGGTATTCGCCAATATTTCCGAACCTTCTAAACGAACACAAAAGTAACCAATTTGCGATACGAAGACTACTACCATGAGCAAAAGTTGATGAGCGACCTTCTGCCAAGGAACATTAATACAAAAGCAACCTCAGTGACATTTCGGCAGGGTATCCAAGTAGAACCGAATACTCAAGATTCACGAAAGTATGAGAAAGTATTGATAAAAATTACTCCCATTTGTGAGTCAATTACACTATTTCTCTTAAGGCAAGGGTCAGCATTAACCAATCCATACTGAACCCATGCTCAAACAACCGAGATGTGAGACGGCTAACTATCAGCATTATAAGTTAAAGAATTCCTCTGTAGATTATAAGCAACGAATTCTGTTAGCTGCCCCACGTTTGGGCGCCAAAAATTTGTAATAAAACTATATTTACTTGAAGTATATTTTCGCCTGACCGTACGACAACTGTTCAAAGTCGCCGGTACTGTGGCCGACAACACCAACAAGGATAATGGAATGCAAGATAGACAGCGGGACGGGAGCCTACTGGTGGTAGCTCATTTCGGGAGGTGGGAGTGGGTGTTGCTGCCATCTTGAAACTCCTATTATGTAAAAATTTTATTTATAGAGTCCCTAATTTGGAGTCTAACTCCGAAAAAACAGCAATCAATATACAGAGATCGGTTGATCCTACGATCCTGCAAGTTCACACACGCATTGATAGTAAATACGGCAGCTTCGTTCGCGGTGTATTCGATGGTTTTGGTAGTGCAGGGTCGATGGTGTTATTTACCCTGAGAATGCGCTCTGTACCCACCCAATCAATTGGACTTCCTGCGCTAACTAATATGGAAAGTCCCCAAAAACAAAGGTTGTTCACATTAAATTAAGCTATTGCGGCCATTAGGAAACGACGAAAATTTACTGACTCATTTGAACAAATGGTATATTCTAAAGAAAAAAAAATAACAAAGGTATAATGTTCATTATGTTTCAGTTTAATGAAAGCATTACTTAAAATCTATATAAGGGTTAATTATAATTCAAAAAGTAATTTAATTTTTGTTTATTTAATGTAACGAATTTTTTTGCTTCAGACAACGTTAATAATTTGTGTTCTTCACTTAATTGTCGGGTTGCATTTTTCCTATATCTATTTTAAGTTATTTTTGTTTAGTTATTATTCATACCTAAAATTAATTTTTGTTATGCCTTGACAAATAGTTAGCTAAATTTTTGTTCTCAACGTGTGCGCATTAATACAGCCGACATTGTGCGCGGAGACTTCTATGTGGATTACATTTCACATTCCAATCGAATACAAAAATGTGCATATTTAAAATTTTATTGAATGCATACTTTTACGATAGACTGTATGGCTGCTGATTACTTAACTAGGCGGTCAGGTATAAATGCATTAATTAATGTTTAGCGGAATATTCAATAATTGCGTATTAAAAAACCAGTGTGCGCATACTTCTTGCGGACACAGTCAGAGCTTTCAAAGGCTCATCAACGGTTGGCAACTTAACAGCTGATGGCTTTAGATCAAACAAAATATAGGCATGTTGTTGTTGGTTTTATATATGTATGCACTAGAATTTACGTGAAAGAGTAGTCGAAAAATTACTTATCATGTTGTTTCAATTTTGCCATCGTTATTATTTTGTTTTTTTTTTCTTGATTTCTTTAACTCATTTTACAATGTTATTTTTATTTTTGTTATTTATTTTAAACGTATTGTTGTACGCCAATTATATTAACGTATTAAGAACGCGATCACTAACTTGACATACGTTTTGCCTATTTATTCTAAGTTTAAATGTTCAATTAACACGATAGTCAAGGCACAGACTGTGTCAATTTAGATCAGCGAAAAGAAGATAAAAGAATATAAAAGAAAATCAAATCAAATCACTTACGTATGTATGTGTGTACGAGAGTATCCAACGTTGGAAAGCTTTCCCACGAGTGGAGATGTATGTAGGTATGCTGTTGTCTGTATATGTATGGTTATATATGTATATGTGTGATGTAAAATTTGATATAATTTGTAGAGTTGATTTCCTATTTTTTCTTTTTATGCTGTTAACTTTCGAATTACATGATTTTGGATGCTTTGTAACAAGAGTTTTGTGCGTGTTAATTTATTTTCCCAGCCACGTTGGCCGATCTGGCAACCTGCACAGGTAAAGCTTTTAGAGAAGAGCTTTTAACTCCCAACAACAACAGTCACTTTTATACGACCTTTAGTTCATCACTACACATGTCTTTGATGCCTTTACATATAACCGGATTGCTCGTTATTTTTATATATATATTTTTTTTTCACTGCACTTTTTTTTTTTTAAGCTATCTCACTAGTTAATTTAAAACCAAAAATAATTAAGCGGCTGCGGGCAACTTTGCGCGAGCTTAAGCTCTAGCGCAGATGCAGACTTCCAATGGCAGGCACGAAAAAGCTTTCGCTCTGAGCTCCGCTCAAAAGCTTTGTAGCAGAGACGTGGGTACTTCTCCAAGCAGGGGGGCTCAGTGTCGAACTGCACTCCAAGTAGCATAATCCATAAGAAACTGTACTCCCAGAAAAGACGGCGCATCCACACCAGGGCTCACTGGGTTTGTCTAACGGCACGCCGGCCAGTGACAGCTCTAATGACTGATGTGGATGGGTTACATTTTAATTGAACCTATGCCCATTACACACTCTAAAGGGCAAAAAAAAACACGTATTTAGAAACAAAATCAATTGCTGCAATATTTATTGCAGAACATACCTTTGAGCAAGCGGATTGCAACCAACAATTGATTGCCGGTGTGCAACGAGGAAGCCGCTATTAGACAGGCACTTCAGATGGTCGATGTGCACTGTATTTTTTATTTAACAATTAAGTGGCCCTTGCACTTTTATATACCATACAATAGTTTTTTAAAACTTTTAGCTTTCAAGTATTCGTACACTGACTAGCAATTGCAGGGCTATCGTGGAGTAGGCAGCTTCTAAGTATGTTGATCGGCAAAGAGACTGACTGCAGCCACATGGCGAGCTTTTATAGTCCCTAATTCCAATAAAAACAGCTTTGCATTTCGATTTTGGAATGCAGATTGCAGCTGTGCATATCGATATTGGAATTCAGTTGCTAGCAATGCACTGATACTAACCAATGTAAGCTTTTGTAGTACTGCTTGCTGCACTATCAAAAGGAGCATGCTACGACACCATAATAAATCTATTATCGCTTGCAGCCAATTCCTCTGAAACTGTATGCGATAAAAATATATCCACTGCAGACAACCTTCCGGAAGCAAACGGCAACCGTTACAGAATCTGGCGGCAGGTAACGGCTTCGTCAAAATATCGGCCAGCTGGTTATCTGTAGAAATATACTCAACAGTAATTAGTTTATTTTCAACTTGTTCTCTTGAAAAATGGTATTTAATATCAATATGTTTACATCTTTTGTGACACGAAGGATTACTAGCTATACTTATGCAGCCTTGATTATCTTCAAATAGTTTAATTGGTCCGTTCAATTCAATCTTTATACCCTCCATTAGTGATTTTAGCCATAAGGCTTCCCTTACGCCTTCAAACAATGCCATATATTCTGCTATAATAGATGAAGCTGCAACTGAATTTTGTTTCTTGGTATTCCAGCAAATTAGACAGTAGTACTTTTTCTGTCGCTTCCAGCCCAATCAGAATCAACATACCCAGTAAAAATATTTTCATAATTTAAATTTTTAACAAAAGTTTATTTCAAAGTACCTTTTAGATACCTCAGAACTCTCTTAAGACATTGCCACAGTTCTTGATTATTTTTATTGGTATATCTACTTAAAATGCTTATTGACATTTTTCTTCTGAGTTCAAAGCTTCATAATTACTTGGAAGTGGAGTAATGACTGGATTACATTCATCCATATTAAATTTGTGTAAGACATTTTTAATATAGGCAGACTGACTTACATAGATAAAAATGTAACTGATCGTCATGTCTATCAACTTTGATACCAATAAAATATCGAATTTCGAATAAGTCAGTCATTCTGAGTTTACTCATTTAAATTTAGACATCGTTTCAAGATTCTCAGTTGCTATTACCAAATCATCTACATACAATAATACGTATATATTTTTGTAAATATTTCCATTATCAAGTATATAGGTACAACGATCAACAGCTGAAACCCTGTTTCTTTTAATGCTTTCTCAAAGACTTTGAACCAACATCTCGCTGCCTGCTTTTGTCCGTAAATGGATTTATTTAATTTGCAGACTTTATCACTACCATGTGATAATCCTTGAAGGACCATCATGTAGATTTCTTCTTTCAATGTACCATTCAAGAATGCAGTTTTCCATATGGTGAACTTTTAAGCAATACTGGTTTGAAAGGGACAATATATGTAAATCGAAAGCTAGAAATTCTTGCTACCGGTGCAAATGCTTCATCATAGTCGATTAAATATTGTTGCGTTAAGCCACGCGCAACAAGTCTTGCTTTATATTTTACGGGGTTGCCAAGTTCATCATGTTTTATTGTAAAAACCCATTTACAATCAACTATATTTGTATTTTCAGGTTTTCTTACAATGGACCAGTTGTTATTCAATAAATGAAAATCTAGTTCTTCTTTAATTGCACCTTCCCAACATGCTGTATTACTTCTATTCTTGATCTCGTTGAATGAATTTGGAATGCTACTAAAAAAAGTATGCGCATTCAATAAGCAATTGTTTAAGATTCTATAAGATCTTTGTGGTTTACCCTTCAACCTTTCACTCCGTCTGACTTCATGTTCTAATTCATTTAATTCAAAATTTGGTAATTGACCACCACCAGCTGTCTCAACTGAACGGGCATTCTCAAGAGTTGTGGTGTTTTCGATAGGCTGTCCATCTAATATTAAATTATTAGATATTTCTTCCGTACTCTCATTCGGGAAATTAGATTTTGCACTTTCCGTATTTTCATTCGGGAAATTAGACACTACACAATCCGTACTCTCATTTGGGAAATTAGATTTTACACTTTCCGTACTTTCGTTCGGGAAATTAGACTCTACACAATCCGTACTCTCATTCGGGAAATGTTCTACATGTTTCATACTTTCATTCTGGAACCCAGAGTCTTTCACTTGTGCATTATCTTTAACTACAGTCCTAAAATTAACCATATTGGTTTCATTCACAATAACATCTCTTGCTACTATAAATTTTCTTGATTCCACATTCCATAATTTTAATCCATTTGGCTCATATCCAACTAGTATACCTTTCAATGACTTTTCATCAAATTTTCATTTCCTTATTTTATTATGAACATACTATACTGTTGAGCCAAATACTTTTAAATACTTTAAAATTGGCTTTTTATTGTGCCACATTTCAAATGGAGTTTTCATATTTGCCTCCAATGCTTTACTGGCAATTCTATTTACCAAGCAAGTTGCTGTCAAGACAGCCTCACCCCAAAAACATTTGTCTAATTTTGCCCCATTGACCATAGCACGAGCTTTTTCGGTTAGTGTTCTTATCATTCGTTTAGACACGCCATTTAATTGTGGCGTATGTGGAACTTTCAAATGATAGGTGATTCCCTTTTCATTACAATATGCACGCATTTCATTCGCTAAATACTCTGCCGTTATCAATGTAAAAATTCACAATCTTTATGTTAAAATGAGCTTCGCTTTTTGCAACAAAATCTTTGAACATTGCAAAAACGTCAGACTTATAAGTTAATAGGTAAGTTACACAATAATGTGTAAGCTGATCTACAAAAACTACATAGTTGTTTTTACCATCAATGGTAGAAGGTGTTATCGGACCACAAACATCCGAATGAATTATAAATAAAGGTCTTTGAACATAATTTTTACTCCCTGTACCCATAAAATGGGTAAAAGGGGGTATTGGATTTGTGCAAATGTCCGTCTGTCTATCCGTCTGTCCGTCCGTCCGTCTGTCCGTCTGTCCGGATGAACGCGTTGATCTCAGCAACTATAAGAGCTAGAAACTTCAAATTTGGAATGTAGGCTCCTGTATACCATACGCAGATCAAGTTTGTTTCCGATCTCAGATATCTCCCCCTGTTCCCCCGCAATTCGATCAAAACGTTTTACAGCCACACTTTTAAAGATATAGCTTTGGGAATTGGCATGTACAATACTTTAGTTTTAGTCACTTTTAATATACTGTCCAAATTTCACGGAGTGAGGGCGAGAAGGAGAACATTAAGTGAAGTGTGGTGTAACTGCATTCTCTGCCCTTCGGGCAAGACATTCCCCTCAACCCGCGCACAATCGCAAAAGGGGAGTAGTCAAACTCTGCTTAGAAGCAATTTTTTATCTGTTCTTTTTTTATTATTTTGCCGTGTTTTCTTTGCGTGCGCAAACAAGACCTTATCAGTGCCAAACGAAAACTGCAATTTTAATATTTGAGTGATCAAATAATTATAAATGACAATGAATAACAATCACTTAACTGTATGTCAGCCTACAGAGGAGCAGAACCAGTACAGTCGGTTTATAGACTTTCAGAAAATTAACGAAATAGCAGATCAAACACCTGCTGAGTTGAGATCACAATTAATGGGAGACTTTGCCGAACAAGGTACCTCACATGCCGCCTCTGGTTATGTAGGGGAAGCCACTGTTGTTCCCACCACATCGGCAGTCACATTTTCGGTAGCGTCGACTTCAGCCGCTTGTGTTACGACCACTTGCTCAACTGGAGGAGCTTATACATTTGGCAATCTGCCAATAATGGTTAGCAGTTCATGCCAACGACTTGAAACAACCACGCTAAGACAGCAGCCAACTGGTACAAGTTGCTCTTTACAACCACATGCTAAAAGTGTAGCATTTCCTGAATTCCAGCCGGCCTCAGTCACCTGGCAGAAGATCCCGTCTAAAAAGAGAAGGCCATCAGGGTCACTCAAAAAGTCTGCGAATAAAAGACCATCACTTACACCAGAAAATCAGTTTGCTGTTCTTGCTGACCAAGAAGATTGCCAAGCTAACGATAACATTGTCATGGAAGATCTTCTGGTCGAAACAGACAACATCGACATGGAAGTGCTTCAGGTCGAAACTGACAAAGAGAAGACACGGCAGTCTCAACCTCCAGTGGCAAAGAAGCCGCCAAGGCCTAGCCAAATCACGGTACTGTCTGTTACTGATGTACCAGCCTTGGAGAGTTACCTTGACACGGCGGTACCATCCGACTCATACGAGCTCAAAGTTGCTCGTAATGGTAACCTGCGCATTTACGCTCGTGACTCTGATGCTCACAGAGCCATCACAAAAAAACTTTCCGAAGTAAATCTTCAGTATACGCACTGAAGACAGACCCTTTAGAGTGGTGGTATGCAACTTGGCTGTCTCTACTCTTAACGAGCAAATTGTAACTGCATTCACCTCTCAAGGTCATACTGTGGTAAATACATATAATCCAAAGCCCAAGTCACAGCTTGAAGACTCCTCTGAAATTGACCCATGTGTAGTTCCTGGCCAAAACGTTTGGTTTATAGATCTCAAAAAGGCCAATAATAACCGGGAAGCACTAAACGTCATCAAAGTCGGCTTGCAAAGGGTTAGTGTGGAGATGCCGAGGAAAAATATTGACATGCGCCAATGTTACCGATGCTTTGGCTTTGACCACACAAAAAATTATTGCACCAAGGAGCCCAGATGTGGTAGATGCAGCAAGCCTCACTGGACTGGTTCCAGTCAGTGCCAGGCAAAGACCTCTGACGATCTGGAGTGTGTCAATTGTCATGGATATGGTATACAGGTATATGGCATAGCATCAAAATCAAACCTCAACAAAATACGTGTAGCACAGTCCCAAATTTTGCGAGGAATGTCTGGTGCGGCATGGTATATACGCAATAGAGACATCGAAAAAGACTTTAATATACCGAAAATCGGAGATGTCATCAACCGCCAAGTGACTGCATATCTGTACAAGCTCGCAAACCATCCAAACCAGCTGGCGCAAAGGCTACTGAGAAGGAGACGTATTCACGGAGTGAGGGCGAGAAGGAGACTCCAGAGGATTCACCCAAATGACTTGCCAAACCGAAAAATTTAATAAAGTTTGATATCCTGTTCTACCTCACTAATTCACCCTATTATACAGATTTAAGTATGTAATATATGTACATATAATGTTGAAATTTTAATACACTATAGTAAAAGTTATTAATAATAGTAACAGTAGGCTATATATGTTAAATAAACCTTAAAAAGAAAAAATTGAATGCCAATCGATAGAGTAGGTCCTTACGATCCTAACGCACAAGGTCCTTTTAAAATCTGCAAGGATATGGCTGAATGGGAGCTACTAGAAAACCGTTCCATATGTGTGTGCAGAAATTCAAAATATTTGTTGCTTACTTCTGGGCTGCTGATCTTAAGCCACAAAATCTTGCGGCATCCTTTTAGCAATAGCTCAGCCAAATCCTTAAGGATTTCAAAAACCCAGACATTTCTGTACTCGTAGGAATTAGGATTAACGATTGGCATTCAAGGATTTCCAGGATTTCACCAAAAAAAAAAACACTTCATTTTTTTGCAAGTCAGCAAAAAGGATCTAAAATCACAAGATCGCCTGTAACTCGGTCATTTCCAGGATGATTTTGATGTCCTTTGGCAAAAAGATATGACTTATCCTGTTAAACCTGGATATATAACCCAAAGGTCAAATATCCCTACAGGAGCTGAGAAATAATGACTTTTTTGTATACAGAAAATTAGCGATATCTCGGCCGTATCCTTGCGTATCCTGACGAGTCCTGTGTCAGCCAACTTTGCATTATCAGGGCTACCAACTGGCCAAAGGACATCAAATTCGTCCTTGTAGTTCCCAAGATATTGAGTATTTTGTATTTTGAGCACGATTCCCTTCGCCCTCGGACTGAAAATTTACAAGTCGATGGGCCTTAGGTGACCCCATAATCCTTGAATGCCAATCGATGGAATAGGTCTTTACGATCCTAACGCACAAGGTCCTTTTAAAATCTGCAAGGATATGGCTGAATGGGAGCTACTAGAAAACCGTTCCATATGTGTGTGCAGAAATTCAAAATATTTGTTGCTTACTTCTGGGCTGCTGATCTTAAGCCACAAAATCTTGCGGCATCCTTTTAGCAATAGCTCAGCCAAATCCTTAAGGATTTCAAAAACCCAGACATTTCTGTACTCGTAGGAATTAGGATTAACGATTGGCATTCAAGGATTTCCAGGATTTCACCGAAAAAAACACTTAATTTATTGCAATGGGGTAGGTCGGCAAAAAGGATCTAAAATCACAAGATCGCCTGTAACTCGGTCATATCAAGGACGATTTTGATGTCCTTTGGCAAAAAGATAGGACTTATCCTGTTAAACCCAGATATATAACCCAAAGGTCAAATATCCTTACAGGAGCTGAGAAATAAGGACTTTTCTGTATACATAAAATAAGCGATATCTCGGCCGTATCCTTGCGTATCCTGACGAGTCCTGTGTCAGACAACTTGGCATTATCAGGGCTACCAACTGGCCAAAGTACATCAAAATCTTCCTTGTAGTTCCCAAGATATTGAGTATTTTGTATTTTTAGCACGATTCCTTTCGCCCTCGGACTGAAAATTTACAAGTCGATGGGCCTTAGATGACCCCATAATCCTTGAATGCCAATCGATGGAATAGGTCTTTACGATCCTAATGAACAAGTTCCTTTTAAAATCTGCAAGGATATGGCTGAATGGGAGTTACTAGAAAACCGTTCCATATGTGTGTGCAGAAATTCAAAATATTTGTTGCTTACTTTTGCGTTGGTGATCTTAAGCCACAAAATCTTGCGGCATCCTTTTAGCAATAGCTCGGACAAATCCTTAAGGATTTCAAAAACCCAGACATTTCTGTACTCGTAGGAATCAGGACTAACGATTGGCATTCAAGGATTTCCAGGATTTCACCGAAAAAAACACTTCATATTTTTGGAAATGGGATCGAAAGTCACAAAATCTCTTATAACTCTGTCATTTCAAGGACGACTTTGATGTCCTTTGGCCTAAAGATTGAGCACTTCATCCCAAATCCGAATATAATAACCAAAGGGCTAAGATCCTTCAAGGAACCCAGAAAGGACTATTCGGCTTACAGAAAATTGCCCATATCTCTGTCGTATCCTTGCAGATCCTGGCGGATCCTTTGTCAAACAGCTTGTCATTACCAGGGCTTCCAACTGTCAAAAGGACATCAAATTCGACCTTGATGTTTCCGAGATATCGAGCATTTTGTATTTTTCGCTCGATTGCTCTCGGCCGTGGACAGAATAAAGTAGCACAGCCACCACTTAAAATGCCACGCTTGCGCTGTCGCTTGTATGTGTGCATCTTTGTGTATGTGTGTGTCTATGCTTAATTGTACGAAAATGAGATCGGAAATTTTTGACCTGGGTACAGGGAGTTTTGTAGTCGGGTATACTCGACTATAGTGTTCTTACTTGTTGATGAGATTATTATTATTAGATTATTAACGGTGGCGGCCGGAAACTGCGCAGTTGTGGGTCAACCGTGACAGTCACTGGAGGCTGGGAGGTAGCTTCAGCATCAAGATCCATCACGATACGTGAGTCTCATAGTCTTGCTGAGGCATTAAGAAACGATTACCAGAATTTGGGATCGAAGGGCGTGGTAGAGCATTGCGCATAATAGTAGGCGATCTAAGGAGTGGAGACTTAGAAGGAGACGGCAGAGGAGGGAAATCCCCCTTTCAGCACGCTCACTATCAGATGCGAACACATCCGATTGTAAAGATGATAGGAATCCCACTCCAGAGGAAGAAGATGGCCAGAGACTTGTGTCAGAGTCGGAGAGTTGCGGACGAGCATTTTTAGAGACCCAATTTTTAGGCGAGTTGCAACTTCGCTTTATAGGTAACTTTCCTAGGACCTAGGTTTTTTCAGGGAACTTTAAGCATTCGTTTTCCGAAGTATCCTTTTAGAGCTGATTCCGAACGCATAAGTATGTCTTTACGGCTGACATAGAAAAAAATGTATCGGCAAATATGGATGAATCCAGAAAATCAATTCCATCAGATAATAGCTTGGAGAAATAATCCCAATGAGGAATTAAGGTATAACCGCCTAAAAACTGTCACATATGGCACAGCATCCGCCTCCGTTTCTAGCAACCAAAAGTTTAGATCACCTTGCCAAATTAAACGTCAACAAAATCAACAAAATACTGCTTTACTCAGGGCTTAAGCATCGAAAATGGTGCTCAAATAATGAGGCAATCCTAAAAGGAATCCCAAAGGAAGACACTGCCAATGATGCTCATCTGGGTGAAACACTGGACCATCACTGTGTAAAAACTCTGGGTCTTATATGGATGCCCAAAAGGGACCAGCTCCGTTGAAGAACCCAAGGTAGCCGAACAACACAAATAACCAAATGAGTTGTCTACGAGCAAAAATATATATACGAACATCTATGGGAAGAAAAATTTGACTGGTATGAAAAGGTGTCAACACATTTGTGCAATGAGTGGCAGGCCTACAGAGAAGACATCCTAGAGCTGAATAAAATACAGATTCCAAGGCACATTTACGATGGAAAAACACCGTCAAGCAGGAGATACACACATTTGTGGATGCATTTGAAAAGGCGTATGAAGCTGCAGTTTATATACGAGCCACGTATAAAAACAAGCAAATATCTGTTCGACTGCTGTGTTTAAAATCGCGAGTACCACCAACGGCAAAGCAGTCGTTGCCACGCTTAGAACTCTGCGCTGCAGTACTGGGCGCGAACTTACTGAACGTGTCCGAAAGGATCTTAGGTTGACCCCCGGAACAGTGAAGGGATTCTTCTAGACAGATTCCACGGTAGTACTAGCATGGATAAACGCCTCAGCTTCAACATATCATACCTTCGTGGCCTACCACATTGCCAAAATTCAAGCCTCCTCTCGGCCATCACAATGGAACTACGTCTCATCAACAAATAATGCGGCTGATGTGCTTTCCAGAGGAACTACCGCAAGAAAACTACCCAACGACAGCAAATGGCTTTACGGACCCCTATTCCTCCATGGCCTACGAGAAAGGTGGATCACGTCTCCAATAGTCCCACCCAGCAATCTGGAACGAAAGACAAAACATGTCGGCATGGCAATCGCTCAAGCAACGCAAGGAGAAGAGATATATAATTGCAAGCATAGCAATTCATTCCATAAATTACAACGAATCGTAGCTTACATGTTGCGGTTCTGTTATAAGGGGAGGAGAAGCTCAACCACAGCCCTATGTGCAAAGGAACTGGATAGCGCACTAATTTTGCAAACCATCCAACAGACAGAGTTGGCTGGCGATCTAAAATATCATCGTCGTCATAACATTGTCGACAAAAAGAGCGTTATCAGCTCATTGACACCACGTCTAGAAAATGGTCTCATTCGCGTCGGAGGTAGATTTGGGCACTCAGAACTACCATATGACGCGAAACACCCCATCTTGTTACCATACAATGATCCGATTGTGAAAATGCTGCTGAGAGAGTAACACGAAGACAACATTGCATTGCAGAAAGAATGGATTCTCAAGAAAAAAAACCATGGCCAGGAATATAATACATGGATGTGTTAAATGCACTAGAGCCAAACCCAAGCTAATGCAGCTAATAATGGCAAATTTACCGGCTGAGTGAGTCACACAGGCTCGACCTCTTCTCAGCACTGGCATAGATTACTGCGGACCTTTCTGGATCCATCATAAGATAAGAGGAAAAAGGCCTGCTAAAGCATATATAGCTGTCTTCTGCTGCTTCACCACAAAGGCGGTCCATCTGGAATTGGTAAGCGACCTAACGACAGATGCATTCCTGGCCGCTCTTCGGCGCTTTTTGGGTTGTCGTAGGAAATGTCAAACGATCCACTGCGACAATGCTACAAACCTCATCGGTGCCAATAACCAATTAAAGGATAAGGAAAGGGCCATCTATTCTGATAAGTCTGCAAGGCAAATTATTGAGCACTGCAGTAAAATGCAAGTGAACTTTAAGTTCATTCCACCACGCGCACCATCATTTGGCGGTCTATGGGAAGCAGCAGTAAAATCTGCAAAAAGATTGCTGCACACCACCACCACAACCGCAAATCTAACATTTGAAGAGCTGAGCACAGTGATAATCGAAATTGAAGCCGTTCTCAACTCACGCCCAATCACTCCAATGTCAAATGACCCAACAGATATAGCAGCACTCACATCTGGACACTTCCAAATTGGAGAGCCATTAACTGCTCCTCCGGATGCAAACATTGACTTAGGTGGAAAAACAGTGGTGAAACGCTGGGAGCAAGTCTCCAGAATAAAACACTCATTTTGGAAACAAAGGTCACAGGAATATCTACAAGAGCTTCAGTATCGCTACAAATGGAAAACTTCAGCACCTGACATAAAGGAAGGCCTGCTAGTGACAATCAAGGAATATAACCTCCCAACAATGCAGTGGCCGTTGGGACGGATCATAAAAACATACCCAGGATCAGGTAATCATATCTGAGTTGTGGATGTCAAAACAGCATCGGAAGTATATAAACGTTCCATCAATCGACTCGACTCCCAGAAGAAGAAGCTGCCAAACGCCCCACAACTAAGGACAAATTCGACGAAGACATCGAACCTCCCACACAAAGGAGAAAACTAGCCCTGCCGTCAGTCACAACGATGCTAATAGCAATGCTCCTAATATTCCCACTAGCGCTATTGGAGCCAATTGCGTTTACAAAATTTGACAATAAACCTGGAATTTTTAATGAAACAAATTGGTACATCGAAGATGGCGATTTCCGAGTGGACGATACTAACGTACTACGAACGAAATTCATATAATCAAGATATGAAAACATTCTCAACTGGAGTAACCCAACTCGGATATATGTGCCCGGAGATACAAAACAAGGGAGCATGCAACTCAATGTATCAGCACTTTCATAATACACTTGAAGAACTTCAGGGTGAGAACGCATAAATATTAATGGGAATTTCACGGCAACGCAGATCCCCAATTGATTTCGTTGGAAATATCGCGAGCAGCATGTTTGGGGTACTCGCCTCAAACTATGCAGAGAATATGCCGGTACTGCGGACGTTACCACTGTACCGACGAGGCGTTTGTCTGACCGCCTTCTAAAATTATAGTCTCACATACACCACCATTCCTATATGCGTTGCTACCCAATCCTACCCCTCACATCTCACACCTGCGCCGCACCAAGGTGTCATCCGACCCGTGCTGATGGTCATACTGGCTGGGGGCCCAGGTTTAACAAATATATCTCAGTCGTGAACGGAGGGCTCAGGTACTTGACAAACACCTGTTCTATTTTTGCCTTACCCGGGAACAGCGGACCTCTACCCGAGTGGATCGATCCCCTTCTCCGCAACTCGTGAAAATCAAAGAAAGATGAACAACAATAACTACAAAAACAACAACAACAAAAAAGAGCCCGGTTCTCTACGAAAACCGGAAAGAGCAACCAGCTTCGGTAAGAAGAGTGCTCCGACCCGAATGAGCACGCAGAAGCCTGCAGTTTCCGGCATTTCAACCGGAGCACGCCCGTCTTCTACCGGCATTAAAGCCACTAGTAGGCCTCCGGTATCTGGTGTGTCAGGTGGTAAGAAGACGGAAACGGTGATGGTGAAGAATGCTGTGACAAGCGCCGCTATGAACCAAAATCCTGCTGTGTCCTCCCTGGGCTGCTCCAACATAGCCACCGTCAGTGGGCAGCAACATGGGTGTGGATACAGTGGTGAACAAAAAGGCGGCCGAATTCACTCGACCGGACCCGTCTAAGGCCCGTCCGAACGACAAGCGGACGGCCAAACGGATTCTGACGCGCAACGCAATCGCTCTGATCACCAGGGAGCAGGCGTCGACAGAAGACTTCGCCAAGATCCAACAGGATCTTGAGTGGGCAAAGGATGTCTTGCCAAACTATAAGCTGGAGGATCCTGCGCAACAAAGCGCAACCAACCGAGATCGTCTCATGGAAGAGCCGAGCACCACGGCCTAAAGAGCACGAACTCACACTCCATTGTCGAGATCCTTCACAGAGGTGGCGAAGGACAAGATCCTAATAAGGGTCATCGACAAGAATTGTCAAGAAGGCCGGATTCCACGACACCAGTGGCGATGGGTGCAGGTGGCTCTAGCACAAGTCTGCCTTAAAATGCTGCGCGAATTACCAGGCCTACCACCGATATGCGAGGATGCAGGATTGATCAAGGGAACCATCAAGCTGATCGCATGCAGGGACCAGAGGTCGGCGCAGCTTTATAAAGCCGCGGTAAGTAAGCTAGGGGAAGTATACTTCTAAGCGCAACTCGCAGCAGTGGATGCAAAGGACATCCCCTCCAGAGCTAGGGCAAAAGCTTGCCTTCCGTGCGAATCCTCAAAGCCAGCTGTGATTCTCGAGATGGTAAGGCTGTACAACCGTGACATGCCTGCTGTCACCAGGCGGGTCCTGAAAGTGGAGAAGACAAATCGTGCCTCGATGCTGATTGTCTTCGAAATCGACAACAAAAGTTCGAAGCACTTGGAGACTAAGGGCGGTAGCATCTGCTATTCCAGTCAGCCTCTGCTGCGCTTCTACTGCGCCTAGCACCTGGCGTGGTGGATGTGGTGTTGGTCCAAGAGCCATGGATTACTGCTGGTGGAGTCTGTGGCTTGCGGACTCCCAAATACACCCTACTTCACAGTACTGGTAAGGGTAAAATAATAACCTGCTTATTAATCGAAAAACGTTACAATGCTTCTCTACTCTCCAAGTTCAGTGATGGGGACATCACGGTAGCCAGCCTCAAACTGGAGGCTAACTCTTACAGGCTGGCTTCCTTCTACCTACCTCATGACACCGAGGGATGCATACAATCGCCCACTTTTCGTGACCTGGTCACAAACAGAACGGGATCGAGGACGAACCTGATTATAGGAGGAGACGCTAACGCTCATCAAACACAGTGGGGAGTACTAACACTAACGAGCGGGGTGAGTTACTTTTTGGCTATCTACTTAATACCAATTTAAATCTATGTAATAGAGGTAACGACCCTACCTTTCTCATTAAAAACAGAAGTGAGGTCTTGGACATTACCCTTGTCTCAGACAGCATTTCCCAGCGGGTGGCGTCCTGGAGAGTTCTACCAGAACACTTCTTCTCTGACCATCGCTACAACGAATTTCAAATTGACAAATCTCGTCCATCCCTTAAGAAACCCCAAAACACCAAAAAAACCAACTGGGTTAGATACATGCGTTGACTTAGGATTAAACTGTCTCAGAACCCGCCCCTGACTCCAGAAAATGCTGTAGAGGTAGACCCCCTAGTCGATACCCTAACTAAGGCATGCAACGAAGCCCTTGACAAATACTGTCCTTAAAGAACCTTAAAGAACCAAAGAATCCTTCAAACCATCGTGGTGGTCCAGGGATCTCGAGACACATAAGGTTAATTGTAGGAGATCCATTATTCACGCCAAAAGTACGAAGCTCGAAACAACCTGGGCGGATTACAAGACTGAGCTAAATAGCTACAAGAAAGCATTAAGAAAGGCAAAGCGAACCTCGTGGGCAAATTTTTGCAGTAGAATCGAATCCACCTCTGATGCCTCGCGTCTGAGAAAGATTTTAGCCTCCTCACCAACCCCACCGAGGCTACTGCAAAAAAGCGATGGATTGTGGACAGTGTCAAGTTCGCAAGCCCTCGAACTTCTGTTAGATACTCATTTTCCGGGGTGCTACTCACAAGCACCACGACCACCGACTCAGTTATCTTGAAGCCCTTTATATAGGACCAAAGAAATTATAAACGACCATAAGATCAGGTGGGCTATCATCTCCTTCAAGCCCTTTAAGTCACCAGGTCCACATAACATATATCAGTCTCAACTCCAACACAACATCAGCTATATCATAGCGTGGTTTTGTAACATCTTCATAGGGTATCTCACTACGAGCCATATCCCCCCAGCATACCCAAGGCTGGTAAGCCTGGTAAACCACGTTAAACCGAATGACTTTAGACCAATCAGTCTTTCCTCCTTTCTACTAAAAACCCTAAAAAAAATTTTAGATACCCATCTCAGAAGCTTTATCAGCCCCTCTCTACTATCGCGTACACAACACGCATATACCAAAGGCATGTTCACTGAGACAGCTCTGCACTCCCTGGTCTCTCGCATCGAGAGATCGCTAAGTGTTAAGAAATATAGTTTAGTGACCTTCCTAGACATAGAAGAGGCCTTTAATAACGTTCTCCCAGAAGCTATCACCTCTGCACTGGGGCACGGGGCAATCCGTAGTTCTCGTGTCCATACCTTGGATTCCCCCAATAACAGACTACTGCATAACAAGTCAGACTTTCGACAAGTTGTACAGGGTCTACATACCCAGTCGACAAGACAGGGAAAAGCCGCTTCAACACGTACCAGGCTCGATCAGAATCTTCACAGATGGGTCGAAGCTGGATGAACGAGTGGGCGGAGGTGTATACTCTTCCGATTTAGGAATCAGTTTTAGCTTCAGTCTTCCCGATCACTGTAGCGTATTTTAGGCAGAGGTGAGGGCCATCCAGGAAGCCACCTTTTGATTGCGTATGCATAACGTCAGTGTAGGGAACAGCTACATCTACTCAGATAGCCAAGCCGCCTTGAAAGCGCTCGACTCATGCACCAACAATGCAGCCTCACTCACTCAGTAAGTGTCGCCAGTCTCTTGACGAGATAGCCCAACAGCTCAGTATAAGCATCGTACATCGCCTGGACACTGTAATATTGAAGGTAACGAATTGGCAGACGAATTGGCCAGACAAGGCACCAACGATACACTCTTAGCTGGAAGGAGTAACGTCGGCATGCCTCTGTCCACTTTCAGACTGCGGAGTAAGGTACTTGTTGTCGTACCTATAATTATATATTAATATCCGGCTCGATCGACCAATTTCGATATCTTCACCGTTCACGTCGTACTATGCATATGTATGATCGTCTTTATGCATATGTCAATACACAAGACGTCACTTCACACACTTTCGCAATAGTCAGAACAAATATAGGCATTTTAGTTTTAAAGTATTTATTTTGCGTCTTATTCACTAAGATTACATCAGACAATTGCGATGCTAATATACAGAATCAAAAAGTACCGCTTGTTCGGTCATGCCAATCGGGCTCACTTCAAAAAGACCAAAAACGCCTTTTCAAAAGGCTGCCAACTTAATTCACAAACAAATCGATATTAATCGAATTTAAATTCAAAATTAAACATAAGAATATAATAAATTCACAACATTCTCCTCCCAAAGTATTGCAGTCGTGGAAAGCAATACTTTTTACTTTTCATTGTTACGTAATACATCTAACTTAATTAACTTTACTACCGATCTTTTATAAATTCCTTTTTTTGTCTTAACATCTACAATTCTAACTCGACCATCATTAGATGGATAAGTATTGATTACTTTGCCCATTGGCCATGTATTTCTTGGTAAATTGGAATCTGTAATTATGACAATGTCGCCTTCATTAATCTTTACTTGATCCTTAGTCCATTTTCGACTACATAGTAAAAACTGTCGATAATCTTTTTTCCACTTTTGCCAAAACAAATCTGCTATCTTTTGAGATGCTTTCCACATGTTCAGTAATTTTAAATCTCTATCTGTCGCATCTGAGTAGAATGAATCTCTGTAATTTGTTCCAATTAAAATACTATTGGGTGTCAATGGCTCTGATTCAGTTAACTCTGAGGGGATATATAGAAGGGGTCGGCTGTTTAACATAAATTCGATTTCGCAAAAAATGGTTTTTAATTCGTATTGTTTTGGGTATCTATCTGTTAAAAGATACATCATGTACTTTTTTGCTGATTGGATCAATCTTTCCCAGGCTCCTCCCATGTGTGGTGATAAAGGGGGGTTGAAGAACCAAGTACACTTTTTTGTCGTCATAAATTGAACAACCTCATCTTTGGGCCAAGTTTCTATAATTTCTTTAAAATTTTTATTAGCTTTCTGAAAATTGGTTCCATTGTCCGAATACAATTCTATTGGAAATCCTCGTCTACATCCAAATTGACGAAAAACGTTCAAAAAAGCGTTACAAGACAAATTTTCGGCAACTTCTAAGTGCACAGCACGAGATGCCATACATGTAAATATGACTCCATAACGTTTCACATGACTACGGTTCAATAAAATTTCTATCGGGCCGAAATAGTCAACGCCTGTCTTTAAAAATGGTCTTTCTGTCGGTTGAACTCTGCATTTCGGTAATTGACCCCTAATGGGAACAAGTGGCTTTGATTTTTTATTTTTGCAGAACTGGCAATTTCGAATTACTTTCTTTATAACGCTGCGGCATTTTATTATCCAGAATGTTTGTCGTAGATTGGCTATTACAGTTTCGGTACCAATGTGACAGTTCTTCACGTGATAATGGTGCACTAACATCTCTGTAAGTGAATGTCCCTTGCCCAATATAATTGGATTCTTTGAATCAAAGTCAAAATATTCTTCCGAAATGTTGTTCAATCGTCCTCGTAATCTTAACAATCCATCGTCTGTCATAATAACTGGCAGTGACTTTAAAGTGCTTGAATTGTCAAGGGCTTTTGACTTTATAAAACAGTCAATTTCACTTTTAAAAGAGTCTTGCTGCATTTTCTTGTAGATAATGTTTTCTGCCTTAATAACTTCGTCAGGTGTCAACTCACTTTTTGGTCGTATGTCTATTGATTTCCTAAGTTGATTTACGTATCTGAATACCCAAGCTGTGGTCCGTACAAATCTAAGCCAATTCGAAAATCTTGAAGCGTCAGGTATTATAATAGAATTGGACAATTCTGTAATTGTATGAACATATTCCTGCTCGAATTCTATGGGCTTTGAGTCACAATCGTCACTAACTTTTCCTTTTGGCCATTCCGAAGGAGGCTCGTATAAAAAAGATGGGCCTTTTAGCCAGACATCATTGGCATAGAAATCGAATTTCAATATTTTATTCGCTTGGTCTGCAGGGTTTAATTTCGTAGGAACATGTCTCCAATCTCTTATGTTTGTGAGTTCTTGAATTTCACCAAGTCGCTGTGCCACAAACACTTTGAAACGCTTACTGCTAGATTTGAGCCAATACAGTATTATTTCTGAGTCAGTCCACAGATAAGTTTTGTTTATGTTTATATTTAAAATTTCTTTTGCTGCTTTGCTAAGTCTAGCTCCTAACAATGCTCCTTGTAGCTCTAATCTGGGTATAGACATTGGCTTTAAGGGTGCTACTTTTGACTTTGCCATTATCAAAGAACATTCAATTTGTTGAGCCTCACTGAATCGTAAATAGGCGCAAGCAGCATAAGCAGACTTTGATGCGTCGCAAAATATGTGTAATTGAACGTCACAGTTTTCAATCATAAGAGTTGTCATTTGTCTCGGCACTTTGAATTCGTTAATTTTTGCTATATTAGTGCACAAGTTTTTCCAAATTTCATAATTATCGTCAGTAATTAAATCATCCCAACCAACTCCGCTGTCCCAAATAGCTTGTAAAAGAATTTTATTTGCAATCAGCAAATTTGAAAGAAATCCTAGCGGGTCAAAGATTGACATTGTTACCTTTAACACTTCTCGTTTAGTTGGTCGTTTCATTAAATTCAAAATGTCAGCATGTTCTTTTTTAAACTTTAGGTTAAATGCAAAAATATCTGTATTAAAATCCCATATAAGACCGAGGATACGTTCTTCAGTTATATTTTTGATTTGCTTTGTGTCTGTCTCTGTACTGTTTAAATTAAGCTGTTTTAAAACTTCCTTTGAATTTGACACCCAGTTACACATATCAAACCCAGCTTGTTTATGTATATATGTAACTTCATTTATCAAATTGACTGCACTAACTACGTCATGTGCTCCTCCCAAGTAATCATCCATGTAATGCTTCTTTATAATATCACTACAAGCCTTTGGAAATCTGTCTTTGAAGTCTATGGCATTGTGATTTCTTGTCTGTTGAGCAATGCTTGGGCTACACTTGGCACCAAAAAAAAGAACTTGTATTTCATAAACGTCCGGCTTAGAGAGTCGATTTTCTCCTCGCCACAGAATTTTTTGGGCGTGTCGATCTTCCTTCCGTATTTGTATTTGAAGGAACATTTCTTTTATGTCACCAACGAACACTATCTTATGCTCTCGAAAGTTCATTAGAACAGATACCAGTTGATTATACAGATCTGGTCCTGTCAATAGGAAATCATTCAAGCACTGACCATGAGTTTTCGACGCTGCATCAAATACTATCCTGAGCTTTTCTGGCTTATTGCTGTTAACTACACCGAAGTGCGGAAGGTAAAAAGTCAATGGTGTAGCTATCGCTATCTCATTTGGAGATAATTTTCGTAAGTATCCTTTTGATACATACGATTCTATCATTGCTTGATATTTTTTCCCGTATGCTAGGTCTTTGTCAATTTTTCGTTCCAAGTGCAACAGTCTATTATAGGCATTTTTATAACTTTCCGGAAGTTTCGTATTTTCATTTTTCCAAAATAGTCCACATTCAAATCTATTTCCTTTTCGCTTCAAAGTTTTTTTAATTATTTGCATGCATTTTTTATCGTCTAGGGAAATCGGATAGTCATTTACAGTAGTCAGTTCATTTTCTATAGCCCAATATGATTTAACTAAATCTTGTAACAAATTTAAGTCGTCTCCATCATCCAGGTATTCGGTACACTTTCTAATATGACATGAATAATCTGATTGTATAGAACTTGAAACTACAATCCCATGAATTACCCAACCTAGACATGTCTTACTTGCGACTGGACCTTGAAAGGATTCATATTTGAGTTTTCGGGATATAATAACCGACCAATTATCTTGTCCAATTAACAATTTAGGTTGCACATTGTTGTAAGAATGATCGACAAATGGTTTTAAAAATGTCCATTTATCAATTAAACTGTCAACATTTAAAGTCTGCCTCGGAAGGTTTAATCCAGAAATAGTTTTAACTTTCCTCAATCTATATGTTTTTAAGGATTGACCTTTTCCCCTAATGTCAACACTAACAACTCTTGAATCGCTCTGCTCGTACACTTCATCATTAGTCCATTGCATTTTCAATGGTCTAATTGGACCCTCTAAACCTAATTCGTCAGCGAGGTTTTGATCTATTAGTGACACTGTGGAAGCTTCACCTAGAAGAGCAAATGTCCTTATTGACTTTGTTGGACCAGTAATAGTGACAGGTATAACCTTTAGAATTACTCTGTTGTTGTTATAATTTATGCTAAAATTATTTTCTGTTCCTAATTGTGTTTCTTTATGTTTCTTTGAACTTTCACCAATTTGATTTGGTTCTCTATCTTTGTGTAACAAAGTGTTATGCGTATAGGTACAGTTATTAATTTTGCAAGGCTTCTTTCGTTGACAATTTTTCATTATATGGTTTTTACCAAGGCATGACATGCATAGGCGATTTTTACTAACATGTTGCCAGCGTTGGTTAATATCTAATGATTTAAATTTAACACATGATGGTACAAAGTGGTTCGTCTTTTTACAATAATTACAAAATTGAGACTTTTCTTGTTTTTCATTTGCCAGTTGATTTGAAACAGTCAATGTTGTTTCTTTTGTCTTACTTTGCCCAAAACCTAGCATCTGAGCTGCTTTAGTTTTCTTGCCTATCCAATTATTCAACACTATTATCTTGGGCTCATTATCTATTCTATCTTGAAAATGTTGCATAAAAGCAAGACGTTGTGAGAGTGATAACTTTTCTAAAATGTCTTCAAACAAAAGTGGATTGCGGATATGATCCAAGTCTTCGTCTTTTACAGGTGGACAATTTTTAATTTTATCTATTAAATTTCTTATTATGTGAGAAGGATCACCAAAACGTTCTTTTAAAGAATCAATAATAATATTTACATTACTCGGCAATAAAAAAAAGTGATTGAACTGATTCTTTTGCACGACCAGTCAATGCCTTTCTCAAACGGTTTATATTTTCATAATTTGTGAAATTACATATTTGTGTACTATTTTGATATTCAGAGTAGAATATCGGCCATTCAAGTGGATCACCAGAAAATACAGGTAGATCCTGTGCTATTGTTTGCCTAGCCATAAATGTTTGCATTGCATTTTGGCAAACTGTGTTTTCTCTGCTACCATTTATTTCAAACTCTAATTGTCGTGGCTGTGTGCCAATCCACTCACGTGTTCTTGTTTCAGCTTGTATGTTGATGTCATCTGTGTTTTCCATGTCAGGAACTTGCTCGTCGTTGTCTTCCTCCAATTGTGCCATCTGTAGTCGTCGCTGTAGGTCATTCTGCTTTTGTTTGTAGTCCAGTAACGCACGCTGCTGTTGAATCTCCTGTTGTGTCTTTAAAAAATCCATTTCGATTTGCAGCTTCTGAACCTTTGTAGATTTCTGTGATTGTTGTGATCTGCCAACTGAAGATTGTTTTATAGATGTTGGGTATGGAGTCGATGCCGGTACCACAGTTTTATCGAACTGTGCGACTTTTCCATAGTCAACACCACTAGCTTCATTTTCACTGTCATCAAAAGTTCTCTTGCTGCGTAATTGCGGCATTATCGTTATTGAATATATGTCCGTATTCTGCACAAAAGTTTTTCGCTGTATTTAGCAGTCAGGAACATACAATTTCACTTCTTATGAAATTTGAATTTTCTTGAATGGTCTATGTGTGTGTGCAGCCGCGTCAGGTTACATACACACTTCTGATGAAATTCAAATTTCCAGGAATGGTCTATGTGTGTGTGTGCAGCCGCGTCAGGTTACATACACACTTCTGATGAAATTCAAATTTCCAGGAACTGTCTGCGAATAATTTTCCCAATGTGCCGTTCTGTTGGCTTCGAAGGACCATTAATGTTGTCGTACCTATAATTATATATTAATATCCGGCTCGATCGACCAATTTCGATATCTTCACCGTTCACGTCGTACTATGCATATGTATGATCGTCTTTATGCATATGTCAATACACAAGACGTCACTTCACACACTTTCGCAATAGTCAGAACAAATATAGGCTTTTTAGTTTTAAAGTATTTATTTTGCGTCTTATTCACTAAGATTACATTAGACAAATGCGATGCTAATATACAGAATCAAAAAGTACCGCTTGTTCGGTCATGCCAATCGGGCTCACTTCAAAAAGACCAAAAACGCCTTTTCAAAAGGCTGCCAACTTAATTCACAAACAAATCGATATTAATCGAATTTAAATTCAAAATTAAACATAAGAATATAATAAATTCACAACAGTACTCCTACCGGACGTCAAACTGCTGAACGATGGAGAAACCTCACTACATGCACGGTCTTCAAACTCACATGGCCCACTCTTAACTCAAAGCGCACATCTGCTTTGATTAAACACAAGAGATCCCACATCTCGACAATCATATTGGCTCTCACAGGCCATTGAAGATGAAGAGAGCGTAGAACATCTGCTCTGTCAATGTTCCGCACTTAGCAGGAGGAGGTTCCAACACCTGGGGCAATGTAGTTTTGATACTCTATCGAACATTTCCGAGGTTGGAGGAGTATCCTCAAATTCCTCAATTTTTCAAATTGGCTTAAAGGTTAACTCAACATTTAAAAGACGTCATGTGGTACTACAAAGGGCCAGCTCTTGGCCCAAGTGTGGAGTAGGTTAACGATAGTTTTCCCCTGCACCAGCCACCGAAACCTATTCTAACCTAACCTCAGCCTTCGTTATAGTATTTACAGAAACTCCTAAAGAGACACTGGATACATTATCCACATATTGCCTTAACTCTGCATCAAGCCGGCGGTTTGATGATCGGAGAGCAGTCCGATTAGCTTCAATGCAAGCCTCCGTCATAACTACTTCTACAGACTTGGGCTTCCGGACCTCCTTAAGATTTTTATTGGTAGCCATTTCTTAGGATACCCCCAAGCGGGGCAACCAAGGAGTGAACGGCCGGGCGAGATCCTCTGCAAGTAGGCTGCGAAGATAAAAATTTTTGGCAAAAAGAACAAGAACACGGCTCCGAAATAGAGATTGGAATGCGAGATAAGGGAAAGTTTTATGGCAACTAAAGAAAAACAGAAAGTGATTTTCCGAACACACGACAATTAAAAAATAATTTCCACCGAAAAAAAATTGAGAACAAATTTTTGGAGAAAAAATAGGTCTGACCTGAAGGAAATCCAAATTCAGACTCATACATGAACCTATATTCCAAATTTTGTGTCTCTAGCTCTTAAAGTTGCTGAGATCGGCGCGTTCATGCCGACGGACAGACGGCCATGTCCGAATCGCAATTTCTATTGATAATGAGTACATATACTTTACTAGCAGGTAATACCCCGGCCTGCCCCAACCTGCCCCGTCGAAATATTATGATAGGTTAGGTTAGGTTAGGTTGCAGTGGCTGGGTCAGAGACCCACTCCACACTTGGGCCAGGAATTGGCCCCTTGTGATACCACATAATGTCTTTTAAACATTCTATTCCCCCTTAAACCCATTTGATGATTTAAAGAATTTAAGGATACTGTAAATTCCAACCTCGGATACGTCCGATAGGGGCCTGATATGCAGCCTGAATGTGGACAGAGGCATACCGACGCTGCTCCTCTCAGCGAGGAGTATATCGTTGGTGCCATGCCTGGTCAGTTCATCTGCCAATTCGTTTCCTTCTACGGTGTCCAGGCACCCATACGAGGTTGATACTGAGCTGTTGGGCTATCTCGTTTAGAGACTGGCGACACTCAGTGAGTGAGGCTGCGTTGTTGGTGCATGAGTCAAGCGCCTTTAAGGCGGCTTGGCTGTCTGAGTAGATGTAGATATTCCCCGCACTGATGTTGAGCATGCGCAGTGGTCGGGAAGACGGAAACTGGTTCTGATTCCTAAATCGGGGGAATATACACCGCCGCCCACACGTTCTTCCAGCTTCGACCCATCAGTGAAGATTCTGATCGAGCCTGGTACATGTTGAACCGGCTTTTCCCAGTCTAAACGGCTAGGTATGCACACTCTGTATAACTTGTCGAAAGTTAGTTTAGGTGTGCAGTAGTCTGTAAAGGGGGGAATCCGAGGTATGGACTTGAGAACTACGGTATGCCCCGTGGTGCCCGTCGTGCAGTTGTCGGATTCCCTGAGTCTAATGGCTGAGTTTCTAGCTAATTCTTTGGACAGTAGATCCAGCGGTATTAGATGAAGCATGATGTTCAGGGCTTCGGATGGAGTGGTGCGTAGGGCACCGCTGATGCAGATTTCTGCACTTCTTTGAACTTTGTGGATTGTTTTGAGGTTGGATGGTAGGTCAAGTGCGGGCCACCACACTAGCACTTCATTAAGTAGGATGGGTCGGATGACTGCTGTATACAGCCAATGGACTATGCGTGGAGAGAAGCCCCATCTGGTACCAATGGCCTTCTTGCAAGCAAAAAGAGCAGTGGTTGCCTTGCAAGCCCTCTGCTTTAGATTTTCTTTCCAGTGTAGTTTGCTATCCAGCACTACACCTAAGTACTTCGCCTGAAAGCTCTGGGTAAGAATTGTGTTATTGATTCTAGGGAGGTTTAAGTTTGGGGGCTTATATTTCCTAGTGAAGAGCTTTGTTTTGCTCGGATGCATGCCTAGTTCACAGGTTTTAGTCCATTTTACTAAAGTATTGAGCGCTGATTGCATTCTGTCGCAGAGGGTTTGCGGAAATTTGCCCTAGGTTAGGATTGCAACGTCATCCGCGTAGGCTACCGCCACATGCCCCTCCTCCTCCAGTGTACATAGCAGTTGGTTTATCACCAGTACCCATAGAATTGGAGATAGGACACCTCCCTGAGGAGTGCCTCTACTAACGCACCTACTGATCGAGGACTCTCCTAAGCATGAGCTCACTGTCCTGCTGGTGAGCAGCAGTCCTATGAGCTCTACCAGGAGGTCCTCAACCCTCAGACTCGTCAGTGCGGAGGTGATAGCTACTGGAAGAATGTTGTTAAAAGCTCCTTCTATGTCTAAGAAGGTCACCAGGCTGTATTCTTTGACACTGAGCGATCTCTCGATGCGAGAGACTAAAGAGTGCAGAGCTGTCTCGGTGGACATGCCCTTGGTGTATGCGTGCTGTGTACGCGAAAGTAGGGAGGGGCTAATGAAGTTTCTAAGATGTACATCTAAAATCCTTTCGAGGGTTTTTAAGAGAAAGGAGGAAAGACTGATTGGTCTGAAATCATTCGGTTTGACGTGGGAAGGTTTTCCTGCCTTGGGTATAAAGACTACTTTCGTTTCCCTCCATGCTAGAGGAATATGGTTTGTCGTAAGACATCCTGTGAAGATGCTACGAAGCCACGCTATGATGTAGCTGAGGCTATGTTGGAGTTGAGCTGGGTATATGTTGTCTGGACGCGGTGATTTAAAGGGCTTGAAGATGCTGATTGCCCACCCAATTTTGCGATCGGTTATTATTACGTTAGTCATGTTTGTTTGGCTATGATAGCTCTGTGCCGCTGGTCGCGGTGCTTGAGAGCACCCTGGAAAGTGGGTATTTAGTAGAAGTTCGAGTGTTTTCGAACTGGATTCTGTCAACGATCCGACGTCCCTTTGTAGAAGCCCTGGGGGGGTTGGGGAGGAGGCTAGAATCTTCCTCAAACGTGATGCGTCAGAGGTGGATTCAATAGTACTGCAAAAATTGGCCCACGAGGCCCTCTTTGCCTTTCTTAAAGCTTTTTTGTAGCTATTTAGCTCGTTCTTGTACTGCGCAAAGGTAGTGTCAAGCGTCGTACTTTTGACATGATTAAAAGTTCTCCTGCACTTTGTTTTAAGTGTATCGAGATCTGAGGACCACCTTGATGGCTTGGAGAATTCTTTGGGGGTTATTTTTGGGCAAGATTTGTCTAGGGCGTCGTTACAAACCTTTGTTAGGGTGTCGACCAAGGAGTCTACCTCTGCTGAATTTTTCGGAATTAGGGGCGGGGTTTGAGCCAGGTTTTTCCAAAGTAGTCGCATGTATTTACCCCAGTTGGTTTTTCTGAGGTTTTGGGTTTTCTTAAGTGGTGGACGAGATACGTCAAAGCTAAATTCAATGTAGCGGTGGTCTGAGAAGGAGTGTTCTGGTAGAACTTTCCAGGACGCCACCCGCTGTGAAATACAGTCTGAGATAAGGGTAATATCCAAGACCCCACTTCTGTTTTTGATGATAAAGGTGGGGTCGTTACCTCTATTACATAAGTTTAGGTTAGTATTAAGAAGAAAGTCAAAAAATAACTCACCCCTCTCGTTGGTGTTTGTACTTCCCCATTGTGTGTGATGCGCGTTTGCATCTCCTCACATGATAATGCTCGTCCTCGTGCCTGCACTTTGTGAGACCAGGTCACGGAAATTAGTCGATGGAATACTTCCCTCGGTGTCGTGAGGAAGGTAGAAGGAGGCCAGCCTGTAAGATTTAGCCCCCAGTTCAAGGCTGGCTACCGTGATGTCTCCATCACTGAACTGGGAGAGTAGAAAAGCATTGTAACGATTTTTTATTAATAAGCAAGTTCTTATTTTGCCCTTACTGGAGCTATAAAATAGGGTATATATTGGAGTCCTCAAGCCACAGACCCTGTCAGCAGCGATCCATGGCTCTTGGACCATCACCACATCCACCACGCCAGGTGCTAGGCGCAGCAGAAGCGCAGCCGAGGCTGCCCTACTGTGATTCAGATTTATTTGGAGTATCTGCATCAAGTAGGGCAGCACTCCTCTCCGTGATCGTCCTGTCCGCTTCATCGGCTGATGTCTCGCCTAGGAGCTCTTTTTCGGAATACAGCAGGCTCAGTGTCCCACCGTAGTCCGAGCCCGAGGAGACGTAGCCGTCGATACTGCCCTGAGGGGCAGCATCTTCGGCCTCCATCTCCTCGGCCTCGCTCGGTGGGTCCACCGACTCTGCCTCGACGCAGCTGGCCAGATCCGCCTGCGCACCGGCGTCGGGTTTGTACACCTTCACGCCAACCTTCCCGAACGAGTAGCAGATGCTACCGCCCTTTCTCTCCAGATGTACCGAGCTCTCGTTGTCTATCTGGAAGACAACCTGCTTGGAGGCACGGTTTGTCTTCTCTATCTTGAGAACCCTCCAGTTGGACGCAGGCATGTCCGGATTGCATAGCCTGACCATCTCCAGTATGTTATTCGGCTCCGAGGGTTCGCACGGTAGCCAAGCCCTTGCTCTGGGTCTCGAGGGGATGTCTTTTGCATCCACTGCCGCAAGTTTCGCGCCGGGGTATACCACCCCAAGTTTCTCAACAGCAGCCTTGTAGAGCTGCGCCGACCTTTCGTCCCCGCAAGCGATCAGCTTGATGGTTCCTTGGAACCAACTAGCATCCTCGCATGCCGGTGGTGGGCCTGGGTTTTCGCGCAGCATGGTGAGGCAGATTGGCGCTAGAGCCACCTGCACCCAGCGCCACTGGTGTCGTGAGATGCGCCCTTCCTTACAATTCTTGTCGATGACCCCAATGAGGATCTTGTCCTTCGCCACCTCCGCGAAGGACCTCGACAACGGAGCAAGGGTTCGCACTCTCTTTGCCACTGTGCTTGGCTCCTCCATGGAGCGATTCCGTTTGGTAGCGGTGTGCTGTGCGGTATCCTCCAGTTTAAAATTTGGTAGGACGACCTTTGCCCACTCCAAATCCTGTTGGATCTTAGCAAAGTCCTCCTCAGACGCCTGTTCCCTGGTTATTGGAGCGGTTGCATTGCGCTTCAATATTCTTTTGGCCGTCCGCTTGTCGTTCGGACGGGCTTTAGACGGGTCCGGTCGAGTGAAGTCGACCGCCCTATTGCTCACCACTGTGTCTGTTCCCGATTTGCTGCCAACTGACGCGCCAATGAGATTGGTGGCTATGTTGGAACAAACCGGGGCAGACACAGTAGGATTCTGCTCTGTAGTGCCGCCTGTCACAGCACTCCCCACCTTCGCCGTTTCCGTCTTCTTGCCAGCTGACACGCCAGAGGCCGACGGCCTACTGGTGGCTATTATGCCGGCGGAAGACGGGCGTGCTCCAGTCGAAGCGCTGGAAGCTGCTGGCTTCTGCGTGCTCATGCGGCTTGAGGCACTTTTTTTACCGGAGCTGGTCGCTCCTTCCAGTTTTCTAAGAGTACCGGGCTCTTTTTTGTTTAGGTTGTTTCTATTGTTATTATTCATCTTACTTTGATTCCCACGAGTTGCGGAGAAGGGGAACGGTCCACCCGGGCAGAGATCCGCAGTACCCGGGTAAGGCAAGAATAGAACAGGTGTTTGCCAAGCACCTGAGCCCTCCGTTCACGACTGAGATATATTTGTTAAACCTGGGCCCCCAGCCAGTCTGACCATCAGCACGGGTCGGATGATACCTTGGTCCGGCCCAGGTGTGTGATGTGAGGGGTAGGATTGGGTAGGAACGCATGTAGGGATGGTGGTGTGTGTGAGACTATAATTTTAGAAGGCGGTCAGACAAATGCCTCGTCAGTACAGTGGTAGCGACCGCAGTACCTGCTGGCTGTCCGGGACTGCTTATTTGAATATTCGCAGCTGTCCCCCTACAGGAGGCCGATCGCTATCCGCAACCTGCGACCCGTCCGGTGGCCTCAGCTAGGCCGCCTTCAGAACCACCTCACCAGCTCTAAAGGATACTTCGGAAAATATTATGATGCACTTAGGCAAATTCAACATAATGAATTGACTACTTCGTCAATCGTAAGAAATTCGCTAAAAGAGTGAATGAAAGTTTTCCCTCCCGTGGAGTGGGAAACTAAATGGAGAGCTACGTGAATAATGTTTCTTGTATAGGGCTATGAAAATGTCCTTGAAGCCGATTTAACTAAACAAATAATCCCATTCAATTGCCCTTGAATTCCATTTCCCGCCCGCGGCGACACGTTGGAATAGATTTTCCAAATAATTTGAAACTTGAAGCCAATTCCAAGAATAAACTTTAATTCCTGACGAATGCTTTTCAACTTTTTTCGCCCGTTGTGGTGCCCGCAAAGTACCGAGGTTTTTGTATTTAGCTTTGAAAATTGGTACGAAGCCATTCGCATGAAAAACCAATATGCTGAATTCCAGACTTCACCCATTCGCCGTCCGTGGGCGTTTATTTTTCAAAATCGGCAGCACTTGTGTCGAATTATTTAATGTGAAAATTAGTTTCAAAATAATTGGATGATAATCATAAATGTTTGAAAATGAGTTTGTAGCCAATCGGACGATAATCAAAGAGGTTTCATACAACAGTTATCCACGAATTTTCCGACCTTCGGGGTAGATTTTCCAAAGTCTATTATGTTTTTAGGTAGAGCCTTGAAAATGAGTTTGAAGCCAATCGCATAAAATTAAAATTGTCGAGTGCCAGCGATTTTTCCACTTTCACGAAGATCTTTATCCATTCATTTGAGTTTGGTATAAATTGAGCTTCTTTTGCTGATTCCGTATCGCGAAAACTTCCACCAGGAATATTCTGCAGGAGTCGGTCAGATTGTGCGGCGCCTTATAAAGGGTTTTTCAATAGGAACATAGAATTTATTTATTTATGATAGTAAGATATAATTTAAATTTACACTAACTTATGACTAAAGCGCTGGCTGCTAAGGCCTTCGGCTTGGTAGTGCTCTATGAGGTTAAGTTATTTGCGAGTTTACATAATTATATATTTACGTATTAACATATTTACATTCATGTTGGTTAAATTATGGATCAAAGGAGGTGGTATGTGTTTATTCTTTTAAGGAATTTTTATTATTTTGGAGATGTTTTCTGGGGTTGGGTTTGCAAGGATCGATATGGGGCAGCTGTTTTGGAAGACTTGATGTTTAAGTTGGGAAGTTGCGGTGCAGTTGGTGAGTATATGTTTAATGCTAAGATCTGTTGTTGTGTAGCAATTAGGGCATGGTATGATATTGTTGGGGATGTTGTAAGTGCTGTTGTGTGACCTAGTCTGAGTATCTTTATTTGGTCGTAGCGTGTGAAACTTTTTTGGCTTTTGTTTTTTAAGTAAAGGGTTGTGTGTGTTAGGCTTGTGTTTAATTGTTGGTACCATCTGTTGCAGAGTTCTATGTTGTGTTTGAGTTTTTGAGCTAGTCCGCTCGTGAGAAATTTGGTTGTGTCGGTGGTGTTAAAGTTGGGAGTGAAATGTTAGGGCATGTTGATTGTGAATTTGGCTTAAGTGTCGGCTAGCTCGTTTCCTTCTATGCCACAGTGACTAGGTATCCAAAGGAGATTTATTTTGGGGGCAGTTTTGGTGAGGAGGGTTCTAATAGTTGGGGGATATTAGTTGTGTTAGTTATTTTATGGATGCGAGAGATTCGGAGCAAATGATGTACTTTCCTGTTATTTTTATACAATGTTCCCGAAGGGAAAATAGTATATTGGTTTTGCGAAATGTCCGTCTGGCCGTCTGTCCGTATGAACGCAATTTTTTCCACACCCTTGAAACTATAGCAACCAAACTTGGTACACATGTTGGTGCATATCGTCAATTTATAAAGTGTCAAGATCGATTATTTGGATTTGTTAAATTTTTGTAGTGTGGTGTTGATAAGTGAAGGGGGAAATGACCATTGGGGGGTGATTGCTTTGTTTGGGAGTGGGAGGTAGGGAATGTTGTGGTCTTTGCATGAGATTATGATTTTTTCAAATACTGACGTTAATTTGCCTTTTTTAGCTGCCTTTTTGCTTAATGTATTTGTGAATTGGTGAGTTTGAACTATGTAGTGTTTTGTAGGTTTTGGTTGTAATAAGGTCTCTTTTTTGTTCTATTGTAGGATGTTTGATTCAAAAAGTAAATTAGGGATAGGGGTTGAGCGTAGTGCTCCAAGTGATATGCGACTAGCGGCGTTAAATAAAGATTTGATTTTTTTGAGGGTTGATTTAGGGGCGTAGCCGTAGATAAAAAGTGCGTAGTCTTTTTTTACTCCCAGTACCCATAAAATGGGTAAAAAGGGTTATTGGATTTGTGCAAAAGTATGTAACAGGCATAAGGACACATCTCCGACCCTATAAACTATATATTCTTGATCAGTATCAAAAGAGATTTCGATTTGGCCATGTCCGTCTGTCTGTCCGGATGACCGCGTCGATCTTAGCAACTATAAGAGCTAGAGACACCAAATTTGGAATGTATGTTCCTGTATACCATACGCAGATCAAGCTTTTTTCTGATCTCAGATATCTTCCCCCGTTCCCCCGTAATTCGATCAAAACCTTTTACAGTCACACTTTTGAAGATATAGCTTTGGGATTTGGCATGTCACTCTTAATCAATCGGATAATAAACACGGAAGTTATTCTACAAACAAGATTCAGTACTGGAGCGAGGGGGGGGGGGGGGGGGGGGGGAAGGAAGCACACCCATGACTTAAAAAGCCTCGCGTACGCTGTGGCTTGCGTGTGAGTGGCTTTGTGCATGGGTTCGTGCATGTGTAAGTGGACGAACATATTTTTTTTTTTTTTTTTCGCATTCTAGGTTGAGTTTTACTTAAGATCTGCCCAACAAGTAGGCAATAATTAAATTTGTTAACGATACATTAACATGTCATTGTTTCATAAATCACATTAAAGGGGCTAGTTTTGGGGGAGGGATTTTTACATAATGGGGGAGGGGGTTATTTATTATTCCATCGGGAGATCGAGCGGGTGCTTCCTACGGAGACGTCTTATTGTGGAACTGTTGTCCATCAGGCAGAGAGCTAGTGGATTGGGGTGGCACAGCATTCTAGCGGTGTAGCGCTCGCTGAGCCTTGCCACCTCGTCCTTGACTCATGGAATGTGGAGCTCATTGTGGATAGTGGCGTTGTCATGGAATATGTGAGCGTTTGATATTATTCGCAAGACTTTATTTTGATATCGCTGAATCATGCGGCGATTACTTTTGCTGGCAATGCCCCAAAGTTGGATGCCATATGTCCAGATGGGCTTAAGTATTGCCTTGTAGACCAGGAGCTTCACACGCAGCTTAAGCTTGGAATGCCTGCCAATAAGCCAGTAATATTTTTGAAGCCTTTCCTCGGCTTGCTTCCTCTTGCGGAGAAGGTGGGCTCGCCAAGTCAACCTTCTGTCCAGCGTCATGCCCAGGTATCTAGGGAAAGCTTCCATCGGGATGGGAGAGCCATCTAGGTGGACAGGCGGACAATTACCCTTGCGGAGGGTGAAAGTCGACTGTGTGGACTTTTCAGCATTTATTGCGATATTCCACCTCTTAAGCCATGTGTTCAGGTTATCCAGTTGGACTTGAATGGCCTCAGAAGCTTCTTCGGGGGTGTAGGCTGAGCTGACGAACGCTGTGTCGTCGGCGTACGTGGCAATTAGCAGACTCCGTTGTTGGCTTATAGGCATGTCAGCTGTATACACCGTATAGAGGATCGGTCCAAGTATACTGCCTTGTGGCACTCCAGCTCGAATGTCCCTCGTTGAAGACTTTGCCTCGCCGCACTTAGTGAAGAAGTGTCTGTCGCTGATGTAGCTTTTGAGGAAAGCAAAGTAAGCCTGCGGCAAGTTTGCTTTGATCTTGTGAAGCAGGCCGAGATGCCAAACTCGGTCAAACGCTTGCTTCACATTAAGCATGACGGCACAGCAGAATTTTCCGTTTTCGAACGCGTCCAGTATGCGCTCCACTAGCCTGTGGCATTGTTCTGGGGTTCCGTGGAAGCGTCTGAAGCCAAACTGGTGATCAGGGATCAAACCAGCCTCGTCCAATACTGGCAACACTCTACGCAAAAATACTCTTTCGAGTATTTTGGAGAGTGTCGCCAGCAAACTGATCGGACGATAGGAGGCGAGATTGGCTTCAAGTTTGCCAGGCTTTGGGATGAGGATAACCTCAGCGCATTTCCACTGTTTGGGGAAGTGGCCAAACTCGAAACTTGCGTTGAAGATGTTTGTCAGCAATATGATACAGTTGTGGGGGAGCAGCCTTAAGGCCCTAGCATCTATGGCGTCGTGTCCTGGTGCCTTTTTATTCCTCAGATTACCTATTTCTTGCTCGACCTCGTCAGCGTCTACCGGGTTGATTGGCAAGTCGCTTTGTCTGGGAGCTTCAAGAAACCTGGTGGTGTCCCCAACATCTCCTGGAGAGCAACGATCGAACGGCGTGAACGTGTTGTAAAGGTGCTCAGCGAACGCCTCGGCTCTCTCCATGTCGGTTCTGCACCAGACACCGTTGCCGTCAAGGATCGCGGCTGCTTTTTTGGCTGGCCTTTTGATGTGGCGTGTGACCTGCCAGAGGTTGTGTTGTGGGTCTCCGGGGTCTTCTTCGATGAACCTGTCAAAAGCGCTCCTACGCAGACTTTGCAGCAGCTCTTTAAGGTTTTTTGTGGCTCTATTAAGCAGGTTTTTATCCCGAGGGTTACGCGTGGAGAACCAATTGCGTCTTAACCGCCTCTTGTCAGTGACCAATGCAGCTACCTCAGGCGTCCATAGGAACAGGTCTCTGGAGCGAGTCCTAGGGGAGAAGCTGTGCCTCGGAGTCGCAACTGCAGCAGCTTGGTGGATTCCCTGTTGTAGACTATAGACCGCACTGTCGATGTCATTGGGGGAGTGTAGTGCCGGGTTGGGATCAATGTTAGTTGAGAGCCACGATTTAAACACTGCGGTGTCAACACTGCTCCCTAAGAGCCTTCTGCGCGGGGCCTTCCTTTCGATGGGATGGTTGACGAGCAGCGTTACAGCGGTGTGGTCCGAGAATAGCTCAGCATTGCCACTGCACTGAATTTTGCTGGAGTCTAATCCCTTGGAGATGGCAATGTCGAGGATGTCCGGACGCTTGTGCTGATCGGTGGGCCAGTAAGTAGGCTCACCCGTGGAGTGGCAGTCCAGTCCTCTACGCTGGATGCATCTGAGAAGTGCCTGTCCTTTGGGGTTGTTTGACCTGGACCCCCACCAGGAGTGCTTGGCATTGAAGTCGCCGCCAACAATGAATCTGGATCCAAGCCTATCCAGGAGTTGCCCGAATTCGTCAACCCTAACGTTGTACCGTGGTGGCAAGTATGCTGCGGCAATCGTTATATCACCCATCAGGCTAGGAAGACGTACTTGCGCACATTGGGCCTAGTCTTCTTGGAAACCAGGCAGCTCTATGTACTTGATGGCACTTCTAATGAGCACGGCAGCTCCTCCTCGTGCTCTTCCATTGGGGACGAACATATGATTGGAAGTTTAAGACCTGGGTACAGGGAGTTTCGTAGTCGGGTATACTCGACTAGAGCGTTCTTACTTGTTAATCATAGAGTATGATATTCTGTTTAGGCCGGGGGTTGATCCTTTAAGGGAGTGTAATGCAGCTAGTAGTTATATTTGTGTGATGTCTGATTCTATTGTTAGTGCGTTCGAACTGGGTGTGTAGTTAGTTGGTTTGTCTGAGTATTTGTTGGCAGTGAAGTTTTGGGTGAAGTTTTAGTCTTTGGAACGGTCTGACCATTGTTGAGCGAAAAGGTGGGCTATGTAGGTTGTGTCTGTCGTGAGCAAGTTGTTGGTTGGGTCTGTGATGTATGTATGGATTTGGTTGGGTTAAGTCCGCAGAGACGTCGGATGTTTGCCCAGATTTTGTCGGAGGGGGTGTTAGGCTCTATTGTGGATGTGAAGTCTGCCGTAGCTTTAGTCTTTGATATTTTTAGCTCTCTCCGGAAGAGTGCATTGACTCGTTTGTATTTAAGGAGATTGTCAGTTCTTCTGTTGCGTTTGAAGTTTGTCCAGATTTTAAATTTATTTGTTCTAAGTTCGGTCAGGGTCTAATTCCACCACGGGGTGTTTTGCTGTAGTGGTGTGGGGTTGTTTGTGGTATACTGTGGTGGGCGGCTTGTAAAATTATTTTATTTAGAGTTGCGGCTTTTCTAATGATGTTGGTGCTTATGGATATAAGTTCATTTAAATCGTTTGATAATTTGGTGTATAGTTGGCCAGTCGACTACTTTTATTTTGAACAAGGGACAGGAAAAATTTGTTGTTTGTGCATGTGGGAACAAGGAGATTAGGATGGGAAAGTGATCGCTTCCATGAAGATCATCGACTATTTTCCAGTTAGTGAAGGGGGTGAGTTGGGGGAGCATAACGAAAGGTCTATGTGGGGAAAATGTATTGTGAGTGGAAAAGTGGCTTGGGGAGCCATCGTTGAGTAGAGTTAGGTTGGCGTTTTGAAAAAATTTGGCTAAGATTCTGCCCCTTCTGTTAGCCTAAGGTGATCCCCAGCTGTGATGCGAGCTGTTAAAATCGCCTAGGATAATTTGGTTGGTGTTGGGGTTGTGTGTATCAAAATGGTCGCTTAGACGTTTAAGTGAAAAAGTTTTGTTGGGAGGGATGTATGCCGAAAGGATGTTAAACAACAATTAACATCCTGACATAATATTTATTCCCGATGGGAAAATAGCAAATTGGTTTTGCGAAATGTCCGTCTTTCCATCTGTCCGTATGAACACAATTTTTTTCCACACCCATGAAGGTAGAGCAGCCAAACTTGGTACACATGTTGGTGTATATCGTCAATTTTAAAGTGGCAAGATCGCCCCGGATCGCCCCCGACTGCAACGTTCTTACTTTTTTTTATTACAGTTAGGAGCTCTGTAATGATGTAAAATGCAATTTGTTTTTCAATGAAAAGACTGGCACATCTGTGCCGTTGAAGCTTAGTCTTAAGAATGTTTTATTCGCTGTTGATTCTCTTTTGCTTAGCCTATGTACATAAGGGCTTAGGCTAAAAGGCAGCTACGCCGGCAGCGGCGTAGCCTCTCATATATATATATATACTTATGTGTAACTACAGAGAGAGAGAGAGAGAGAGAGAGCGTATATACATACGCTGCATAAGTGGTCAGCGAGGGAACGCTGACTTAGCATAGTGCACAATTGGGCGATCATATTTCGGCCACTTGGGTTTATGACCGGGGCTTTGTATATGTAAGCACTGCAACAAAGTGTTACAGTGTGTTCACTTTAAGTACTCTTGGTACAGTAAATATTCAATATATATGCACACTTATATATGCACACTACATCTCCCTCCTCTTGAAAAATAACGTAATATATGAAGTTATTTTAAGTCTTAATTAATATTTTTTTTTTTGTTAATTTTTTTTTTAATTAAAATTTTTGTAGATATTATTTTAATATATAGTGTGTATGTGTAAAGTTGTAAGTAAAAATATATATTTGTTATTATCTATATATATAAAAGAGTTCGTGCTGACTGACTGACTGACTGACTGACTGACTGACTGATTGATTGGCAATCATCGCACAGCCCAAACCATAAGAGCTAGGATGCTGAAATTTTCACAGAAGCTTCCATCTATGATGAAAGTGCACACTAAGACGGGATTTTGGAAAATTCCACCCACAAGCGTGAAAAATCGCGGAAAACTGTTGTATGAAACTTCTTTGTTTACCATCTAATCAAGTCCAAACTCATTTTCAGAGATCTACATAAAAATTCATTTGACACATATTTCACCGATTTTGGAAAATCCACCCCCATGGGTGGAAAATGGGGGTCTCAAGGTTGTATGGGCGAAAGTCTAATTTTATTCCGATCACCTTCAAATTCATTTTCAAAGCTCTTCACGTAAAATAATTCGACACGTGTATCAGCGATTTTGGGAAATTCGACCACATGGTCGGAAAATTGGTGGAAAAGTCTGGCATTCGAAATTTTTAGTTTTCATGCGATTGGCTTCAAACTCATTTTCAAGGTTCTATGGGAAAAAATAATAGGCGCAATGGTCAAAGATTTTGGAAAATCTACCACCAAAGTCGGAAAATTCGTGGAAAACTGTTGTATGAAACTTTTTTGATTATCGTCCGATTGGCTTCAAACTCATTTTCAAAGCTCTTCACATTAAATAATTTGACACGTGTATCAGCGATTTTGGGAAATTCGACCACATGGTCGGAAAATCGGTGAAAAAGTCTGACATTCGACATTTTTAATTTTCATGCGATTGGCTTCAAAATCATTTTCAAGGTTCTATGGGTAAAAATAATAGGCGCGGTGGTCAAA
Organism: Hirtodrosophila histrioides; assembly: GCA_037075165.1. NCBI lineage: Eukaryota > Metazoa > Arthropoda > Insecta > Diptera > Drosophilidae > Hirtodrosophila > Hirtodrosophila histrioides. Next base: position 241,440 of record JBAMCL010000821.1, read on the forward strand.
GATTTTGGAAAATCTACCCCCAAAGTCGGAAAATTCGTGGAAAACTGTTGTATGAAACTTTTTTGATTATCGTCCGATTGACTTCAACCTCATTTTGAAAGCTCTTTACATATTATAATTCGACACGTGTATCAGCGATTTTGGGATATTCAGCTCCATGGTCGGAAAATCGGTGGAAAAGTCTGTCACTCGACATTTTTAAATTTTATGTGATTGGCTTCAAGCTCATTTTCAAGGTTCTACCCAAACACATAATAGGCGCGGTGTACAAAGATTTTGGAAAATCTATCCCTAAGGTCGGAAAATACGCGGAAAACTGTTGAATGAAATTTTTTTGATTATCGTCCAATTGACTTCAAACTCATTTTCAAACTTCTGTTTATCATTCAATCATTTTGAAACTTATTTTCAAAGCACCTCACATTAAATAATTCGTCACATGTGCTACCGGTTTCGAAAAATACACGTGGCCTTATACTAATTTCCAAATATAAATACAAAAACCTCGGTACTCTGCGGGCAAGACAGCGGGCGGAAAACAGTTGGAAAAATTGAATTTGGATTCTTAGTTTTATTGTTGGCTTAAAATGCCAAATGATTTTGGAAAATCTACTCCGTGTCGTCACGGGCGGGAAATGGAAGTCAAGGACAAATGAGTGGGACATTTTTTTGTTAATTTCTTTTTTTTCAAAGACATTTTTATAGCCCTACACTGAAACCATTAGTCACGTGGCACAACTATTTAGTTGTATTTCTTACGGTTGACGAAAGTAGTCAAATTCAAGAAAAAAAATGCATTTTCATCTAAATATTTCCCCGGGCAAGGCCGGGATATTACCTGCTAGTTTATATATAACAAGTAAGAATGCTCTAGTCGAGTATACCCGACTACGAAACTCCCTGTACCCAGGTCGAAAACTTCCAATCATATATTCGTCTACTTACACATGCACGCACACATACATATACAAAGCCGCACACACGCCAGCCACAGCGCGCTGCAGCGTACGCAAGGCATTTTAAGTCGTGGCTGTGCTTCTTCTTCCCCCTCGCTCCAGTACTGAATCTTGTTCGTTGAATAACTTCCGTGTTTATTATCCGATCGACTTGAAATTTGGACAGTAGATTAAGAGTGACCGAAGTAATGTACATGCCGAATCCCAAAGCTATATTTTTAAAAGTGTGTCTGTAAAACGTTTTGATCGAATTGCGGGGGAACGGGGAGAGATATCTTAGATCAGAAACAAACTTGACCTGCTCCTGCTATACACGAACCTACATTCCAAATTTGGTGTCTCTAGCTCTTATAGTTGCTGAGATCGTTGCGTTCATACATACGGACAGACAGACGGACAGACGGACAGACAGACGGACATGGCCAAATCGAAATCTCTTTTGATACTGATCAAGAATATATATACTTTATAGGGTCGGAGATGTCTCCTTCTGCCTGTTACATACTTTTGCACAAATCCAATACCCCCTTTTTACCCATTTTATGGGTACAGGGAGTAAAAATATATGTAAGTATAGTAAGTAAGGTTTTTTTTTCAGTTTCTTTTTTTTTTTTAAATTATGTTTTCTTTGTTATTGTTTTTGTATTATATGTTCGAACATGTTTTCTTTTTTTTTTTTTTAATATGAAAGTTTTCAATTCAATTGTTATAAATTTTTAATCTATCCTTATGTACCTTTTGTTTTTTATTTTGCGTATCTTTAATTATAATATTATCGTTATCTTCTATCTTTTCTACTGTATAAGGTCCTAAATAGGTTTGATCTAATTTATGTCCAGTTTCGTTTTTGAGTAGGACTTTATCTCCTACTGCTATATCTACGTTTATTACTTTCTTATCGTATATTTCTTTGTTCTTTTTCTTATTTTCCTCTAACATAATTCTAGCTCTTTTATATGCTATTTCTAATCTATGTTTACTTTCCTTAGCATAGTCATCTATATTATATATAGGTTCTATGTTATCTATGCTATTAAAATGTTTTGGTAAATTATTTGTTTTACCGAAAATAATTTCGTATGGACAATAGTCATGTGCCATAGATGGCGATGTATTGAAGCAGTCAACGAAATATTGGATCCATACGTCCCAATCAGTTTTATCAACCGATATATATGAACGTATGTATTCATTAAAAGTTCTGTGACTTCTTTCGACTGTTCCAACTGTTTGGTGATGATGTGCGGTAGATGTTATGTTATTTATTTTTAAATACTTGCACAAATCATTTATTATAGAATTTTTGTACTCTGTTCCCATGTCCGTAATGAACGTCTTCATTGGACCGTACCTCAGAATAAAATTCTCAAATATCGCCTTTGCTACTGTATTAGCATTTTTGTTTGGAATTGGAATCGCGACTAGATATTTAGTCAGATCACAAAGTAATGTGATTGCGTATTCATTTCCATTTCCAGACTTCGGTAGTGGACCAATAGTGTCTACTATAAACCTGTCGAAAGCGTGTATTGGCGTATCAGTTATTGTTAAAGGAGTTTTTATTTTTCTTGTCACTTTTGATTTTTGGCATTTTGGACATTTTCGTATGTACTTAGTAATATCTCGAGTCATACCTTTCCAATAATAATGTCTTTTGACCTTGGCCAAGGTTTTTGAAATGCCTGTGTGACCTCCTTGTACTGGATCATCATGGAATGTAGACAATAGAGCTTCTTTTTCTTTTAATTTTTCTATTTGGGTCACCGGGTTGAGTAGCGCTACTCTCAATGAAATTAATATTTTATTGCCCATATTTTTGAAATTATCGATTGAAACGTGTTCAAAGATATTTTCCCACGGTGCCACTTTGAGTTGGCTGATTTTATTTATACCGGCTTGCATTTCAAGCCTTTGGAAGAATTGACCTAAGTCGAGAATTCCATTAGTATATAAATCGCTAACATCATATCTTGCAGTAATTTTCTTACCATGTTTAAAGAAACATAGCATATTTTTTACATGCTAGGTCACTACTTTACTTACTTCGTCATTGTTGATGACTTCATATACGTTGGGCTTTGAAGCTTTTTCTATAGATTGCCTTGGCAATTCTATTTGATCTTTTCCTGCGCAGGAATTTTGTCAACTTTGAAATCTTGTAGTGACTTTCAGGACTTTATGTTGCATATCTTTGAGTTCTTTTATATTAATACGCGAAAGTGCGTCTGCTACGAAATTATCTTTCCCCTTTAGATACTCTACAGTGAAATTATATTCTTCTAGTTCAAGCCTCATACGTGTTAATTTAGAACTTGGATTAACCATAGAAAATAAATATGTAAGTGGTCTGTGGTCAGTTTTGACAGTGAAATGTCTACCATAAATATATGGTCTGAAATGTATTATTGCCCAATGAATTGCTGCTAGTTCTTGCTCAGTAGTACTCTTGTAACTTTCTCCCTTGGTGAATGATCTGGATGCGTATGCAATTGGAAGTTGGAGTCCGTTGTGGTTTTGAGTTAAAACCGCTCCACATGCGTGCTTACTCGCATCCGTTATTATACAAAATTCTTTTGTGAAGTCTGGGTATTGTAACAGATTTGGCTTAATGAGTTGAGATTTTAGATGTAAAAATGCATTCTGACAATCATCTGTCCATTCAAAAGGGACATTCTTTTTACATAATCTAGTTATGTGCCGTGAATAGTCGGCGAAGTTTTTAATAAGGCGTCTATAATAATTGCAAAATGCAACAAAACGTCTAGCGCTGTCTGCGTCATGCGGGACTGGGTAATTTTTAATGACGTCGTATTTCTTGTCGTCAGGTAAGATTCCTTTATCTGTGCATTTGCGTCCAAAAAATGTGACTTCATGCATGAAAAATTAACATTTTTCAGGATGTAGCTTTAAGTTGTGTTTCCTGCATTTGTTAAAACATCAGTTAAGTTCTTAATCATATGTTTTTCGGAACATCCTATCACAATTAAGTCATCCATATAAAGGAATGCCTGAGAGGGTTCTAAACCCGAGAATGCTATAGTCATCATTCTCTGAAATGAATTTGGTGCTATTTTAAGACCAAATGGTAATCGCGTGAAGCGATAAGAGCCATTGCTCGTTGAAAAAGACGTCAAATCTCTTGAATTCTTTTCGAGTTCAATTTGGTGGAAACCTGACATTAGGTCTAGGCATGAGAAGTATTTTGCTCTACCTAGTTGATCAAGAATATCATCAATTCTAGGTAGTGGAAATTTATCGGACAGCAATTTTTATTTATCTGACGATAGTCAATTACTAATCGCCATTTTTTTTGATTAGTATCAGAATTCGATTTTTTTGGTACTAATAAAAGTGGGCTATTATATTCTGACACAGATGGTTCGACTATTTTGTCGTTAATTAATTTTTTTACATGGGCTTGAATCTCTTCTTTTTGGCTATGAGGACTTCTATAATTTTTTATGTAGACAGGTTCATTGTCTTTCAATCTTAGCTTTTGCTTATAAAAATTATTCGTTGATATTGATTCGGTTTCAAGTCCGAATATATCTGTGTAATTGGTGCATAATTATGTTAATTTGGATTTAAATTGTAGCGGGAAATTTTTTGATAATCGAGACATGACATCTTCTTTTCTGGTCTCTGAGTTTGTGTGGACTATATCATAGTTCGAAAGTGATTCATATTTCAGACTGTTTATACTGACTAGTTGATCGTTACTGGTTGTGTTTAGTAATCGGACAAATGCATTTCTAGTTGTTGCAACTGTGTTTGCGACATAAATGCCAGTTTGAATTTCCTGGTTTGGAATTAGAACACTATCTTCGTTTGAAGTTATATCGATTTTTCGGATAACTTGGGATCTTGCTGGAATAATTATTGTATTATTGCCAGAACTATGTGTTATTGGGACATGAATCGGAAAGTTTAGATTATTAGGTCTTATTATAAGCCAATCTTCTGATGGCTTGAAGTCTAATTGGCAATTGAATTTTTTAATAAAGTCAAGGCCTATTATTCCGTCACACTGTATTGCGAATTGAAAATCTACTATATGAAAACTGTGTGGAATTATATATTTGTCTGTCTGTATCTCGATGTTGGTTAAACCTTGGGATTGTATGACGCCCTGGTTTATTCCTTGTATATTGATTCTATTATTAGTTTGTATATTTTGAAAAGCATCAGAATTTTCCTTTAAAATTGAAATATCAGCACCTGTGTCTATTAAAAATATCAGGGTTTTCCCTGTTGCTACATGATTAAATAATACGAATATATTTAAGCTAAAATTGATTGCATGAACCTTTTTGTTTTTTATTGCTGTGTATCTAAAGGTGGTTGGGAGTTTCCCGAGGTCTGAGCCTGAGTTACTCTTACACTATTATTTTTGTTGTTATGATTTCTATTTTGGTTATTGGCATGATTAGAATTGGTTCTATTTGAATTGCCACGTCCTCTATTATTGTTGTTATAGTTCTGATTATTGCCGTTATTTCGGTTGTAATTGTTGATATTATTGAAGCGAGCATTTCCTCTACCACGGAAATTACCTCTATAGTTATTACCGCGGTAGGCATTACCTCTTCTGGAATACAATACTGTATTCACATCACCGGTAATTCTTGTACTAGTGCGAATATATATTGCTATCTCCTTAATATACGACCTTTGGGCAGCTGATGTATCTGCCATGGTGATTGGCTTATGGTCTATTATGCTGGAATTTGAGTCTGACTCTGCACACTCTTCTTGAGTTAATTCGGGTAATGTTATTACCGCGGGGATTGTGAGATCGTGTAGATCTTTTTCTTTTATTTCTGTATCTGTATCTTCTGGTGTAGAACCAAGTTCGTCACCAGCTTCTAATGTCGAAGGAGTGTTTAATATAGTCGGCACTGTTATCTCTAATTTATATCTTTCTTTCACTGCAATAAGGTTGAACCTAAGTCTGATTAAAAATTTGGAAACGTATGACGAGTGAGCTCGCGTTAATCTAGTTCTCTGTTCATGTATTAACGTTCGTGCCTAGTTAAAACACGCTACCAATATTATTGCATGCTTATTTACAGTCACTTCTTGAATGTTCCTATTCTGTGTAAGACTTTTATAAGATTTGTCAAAGGTGTTTCTAATTTCTTTTAATTTGGTACAAATCTGTTGCCATTCCATAGTTTTTTTTTATTTTTTATTTTATCTATGGAGCTTTACCATTATCACATGGCATTTACCTAATATTAAGTTATCTTCCATGACTTCTTTAATGGCAACATATGGAATTGTATTCAGAATTACGCCTTTTATTTTTGTAGTAAAGTGTATCAAAGGACAGAACATTGTATAAAATGTGTCTATATATTCGTTTTCAAATTCATATATAGATATATATTCTTTGTGTTTGTGTAGAATATTTAATAAACGTGTTCTAAAATTTGGATCGTTGCCATAGGTAACCTCTAGATATCTATCAACGCTTAATTTATCAATTGGCAATTTGTGTATTCTGCTCATTTCTAAAATTTTTTTTTGTTTATATATTTATTTTATTATTATTATATTATTTATAATTATCAAGTAATTTCCATGTAGTATACGTTTACATTTTCTTTTAGATTTTTTTTTAATGCATTTATTATGCAGTTTATATAGTTTATACAATAGGTGCCCTATGATTATTATAAAAATAATAACAATAAGTATTGTTATTAACTTTAGATCGGTGTTAGTGACTTCGACTTTGTTTATTACATTTGCTGTCGAGTCTACCGATTTTACGTCTAGTAAGCCCATTTTGTCAATATTTTCTACAGTTTTACTTATTTTATTTGTTTCTATTGACATATTATTATTATTAGTGATGGGTGCGTTGCACTGCGACCTATGAGATCTATTGTGCCCCCTTCTAAGCCTAAAGCTCACTCATCAACCCTATCTCCTGCATGAATGCAAGGATCTTGGTCGGATCTAGAGTACCTATATCGTTTGTCTGAAGGAAAAACCCACCCAGGTACCTGTTTCTTCTTCTGGCAAGGGCAGTGCAGTCTGCTAGTATGTGTGATGAGGTTTCAGCCTCCATTTCACAGAATCTGCATGTCCCGCTTCTTACAATTCCTAGTTTGCTTAGGTGGTTTCTCAGTCTACAGTGCCCAGTCAGAAGGCCGGTGACTATTCTAAGTGAATTCTTCCCTAATGGTATTAATTGCTTGAATCTTTTGAGATTATAGTTTCCTAAGAGTGACTTGGCCTGTCGTAGACCTGGTGTAGTTCTCCAGCTTGACTGCCTTCTGTTGTCCTCTTCTATCCTGAGATGTTCTCTTATTGTATGTCTTCCTATGCCACAGAACGGTTCTGGGCCTACCAGAGGTTTTCCTGCTCCTAACTTAGCCAGTTCATCAGCTGCTTCGTTCCCGGGTATATCTTTGTGCCCTGGGATCCATCTGAGGGCAAGCCTATTTTTCCTGCCTAGTTGGTCCAATTTGGTTCGCACTTCTCGAACCAACTTCGAAGAGATTTTTGGGTTGCTTAAAGCGCTAATTGCTGCTTGGCTATCAGAGAGTATGGCTATGCTTCTGCTCTGATAGTTTCGTTGGATGTTGAATTCAGCACATCTCCCGATGGCGCATACCTCAGCTTGGAAGATGCTGGTGTATTTGCCTAAAGGTTCGTGGTATTTAATCCGAGGGCCCACCACCCCAAGGCCAGTGCCTTGGTTTGTTAGGGATCCATCAGTGTACCACGTGATTGTGTGATTCTCCATGGGATGTATGTCTTCTAGACACGTCCAGTTCTTTTTGTTGCAAAGGTGAACTTCAAAGTGACGCTCGAAGAGTAGCTCGGCGGTCATCTCATCCCTCGGTTGCATGAGTAGGGGGAGTTCTATTTCTAACCTGTTAGCATCTTCCATGCTAATACCATTCTTACCCACTCCTATAGATGATATTCTGAGAAGGGTTGCCTTTCTTTGGAGTTCAATCGTGTGATTGAGTGGAGTTAGCTCCATTAAGACTTCTAGGGCCGCTGTCGGACAGGTGCGCATTGCTCCTGTCATGCAGACGCAGGCCATTCTCTGCAGTCTTTGTAGCTGCTTCTGCACGGTGACAAGCTGTGCTCTGTCCCCCCAGGCGATGACCCCATACGTGATCATCGGCCTAACTATCATAAGATATAGCCATCTTATTATATGGGGCGCTGTGCCCCACGATTTTCCAGCTATACTTCTGCAGGTATATAGTGCTCTCGAGCACTTATCCAGTGTATTCTTTACGTGTGATGCAAAGTTTAATTTGCTATCAAGGGTAACTCCTAGGTACTTAACCTCCCTGCTGGTTACTAAAGTAGTTCCTGCTAGAACTATTTGCTTCATCCTCTGCAATTTGTACCTTCTTGTGAAGGGGACTACGACAGTTTTGGAAGGGTTCAGGTTGAGACCAACTTCCTTACACCAGTCGTATGTCGTCTTTAATCCTAGCTGGATTATATCGCAGAGTGATTCCTCAAACTTGCCTTGGGCTATGATAACTATATCATCAGCATACCCTTGGCATTGTACACCTTTGCTAGAGAGCCTATCCAATAGCTCATCGACTAGAATGCTCCATAGCAAGGGAGACAATACGCCCCCTTGGGGACACCCTCTCCTGGTTGTGACTGTAACAGTGCTATCCCCCACTGTTGCTGTGGCCTGTCTGGTTCTAAGCAGTGAGTGAATCCATCTGCTAATTACCGCACCTACCCCCTTCCTACGTAAAGATGCATGGACAGCGTCGTGGGACGTATTGTCAAAGGCACCCTCTATATCTAGGAAGGCGCAGATAGCCACTTCCTTGGTATCAACTGCTTTCCTCAGCAATCTGTGCAGTTGGTATAGTGCTGTGTCTGTAGAACGACCTGCTCTGTATGCGTGCTGTGCTGGGTGCAGCGGGTTCTGCTTTAGCAGGGTGCTTCTAATATTGTTGTCCACCAGCTTTTCCAACGTTTTCAATAAAAACGATGTTAAGCTGATGGGTCTGAAGGACTTGGGGTTGGTGATGTCTTTCTTCCCTGCCTTGGGGATGAAGACCACCCTAGCTCTGCTCCAGGCACTGGGTATATGACCCAGTGCTAGGCTACTTGTCATTATTTTCCTCAGGCTTGATAGGAGTTGATCCTGTCCTTGCTGTAGGAAGATAGGTGAGATTCTATCCAGGCCTGGTGACTTGTAGGGCTGGAAAGTTCCAAGGGCCCATTTTAGTCTCTCCGTCGTAACTATAGATTTTGCAGTTGCCCAATCTATGTTACGTGGCCTGGGTTGAACAACAAGTTCGACGCAGTTATCCACAATAGGGGTACTCCCCGGGAAGTGCGTTTCGAACAGTAGTTCCAATTTCTCCATGTTATTGGAGGTGAAGGAGTCATCTTTCCTCTTCAGGGTCATATTGGCCTCAGGCGCCCGTTTTGAGAGCACTTTGTGCAGTCGGGCGCCCTCATTCACACTTTCTATGGATTCACAGAAGTCTCTGTAGTTCTTCCGTTTAGCTTTCCTTAACTCCTTGTTGTATGAGGTAAGACTCTGACGGTAGAGGTCCCAGGTGTCATCCCTCTTCGCTCTATTGAAGAGTTGACGGGTGGTGACGCGCAGCTTTTCGAGGCGATCGTTCCACCATGGGGCGTCTGTTTCCCTACGTTGTCTACCCAGGGGACAGCTACTTTCGAAGGCAAATAATATGCTACTATTAAGACTGTTAACATACCTCTCGAGCTCCAGTGGGTGTTTGGGTATACCAGTCACGTCCCTGATTAGCTCGAGAGATAGGTTTCTCGTGTAGAGTTCCCAGTTCGTTTTCCTAGGATTACGAATAGCTGTGCTAGTATCCATATTCGCCCTAAGGTTGAATAGGATTGTTCTGTGGTCTGACATGGACTCCTCTGGTGATACATGCCAGTCCCGTATGTGTGGCTTGAGGGACGGGCTTACCAGGGTAATGTCCAGTACTTCTTCTCTGATTCTATTTACGAATGTCGGTGAAGATCCGACATTTCCTATCTCTAGGTTATATTTGAATATGAAATCAAGTAGGCACTCACCTCTGGGGTTGATGTCCTTACTTTCCCACACCACGTGATGCGCGTTGGCGTCGCATCCCACTATGATAGGCAGTCGATGCGTCCTGCAATACTCCACCAGACCACACACTTCTGGGGGTGGGCAGGGCTCATCTCCTGCGAAGTACGCCGACGCTACCACTATTGTGGTGGCAGTTCCTAACGCCTGGACTGTTATTGGGACGCAGTCCCGGGTCAGGAACTCTGAAAGGATAGTGTAGTTAATACCTTTCCTTCCCATTATACAAGTTCTTGGAGATGTGCTCCTATGATCATATACTACCTTTGAGTCCCTTGTGTAGAGGCCTTTTATGCCGTGGTTGAACCACGGTTCCTGTACTAGGGCTAGCCGCAGATGTTGTTTGGTGAACATCCTAGCTAGGACGGCCGAGGCCGCCTTTGCACGGTGGATGTTCACCTGGGCTAGCCCGGTGCTGATGACTGGCGTCGTCATCAGCTGACAGTGGATGCCTCCGTTTCTGGCGAGTCGGGCTTAGCTGTGCCCATCTCGCCACCGTTCGTCAGTGTGACGTCGGCTTCGTCCCCTCTCGCCTGACCTCGAAGCTCCAGGTCAAGCTCTTGGGATGACATTGGAGCGCCATCCTCCATGTCTTCCTCCAGCTCCATGTTTTCTGCTGCGCCAGGCTCGATCGTTGTATCTGCCAGGCTCTCATCCTCGGCCAGATCCGTCGAGCTGGCTAATGCCTCCGTGCAGAGAAGCACAGGGGCCGCTGTGGTTCCAGCTACTGTGGTGTGTTCTTGTGGGGGGGGGGGATGGGTTGGGCCAATGGCTTCGTCTTCCGCCTTTTTCTTTGGCCTCCTTAGGCCGCTCACGGGGATTGTTCCAAAGCGGAAGAAGAGCTGGTGCCCCCTTTCCACTATGGCGTCCCGTGACACCTCGTCAATCCCTATGACGAAGAGGGCTCCACCCCCTCGTTCCTCCGGGACAATACCCTCCACGCATCGGTCTCGATTTTGTTCTGATTCCTCAGCAGACTCAGCAAAGCATCGGTTGACCGATCCGCGCTTCTTGGACAGAAGACCGTTATGTTATGTGGCGAGGGTATGCCTTCGCCTGTCCTTACGTCGAGTGGTACACCCTTCCAGGAGTGTAGCCTCGGCGCTGCGCTCATCAGCCACTCGGCTGACCCCTCGTCGGTACAATCGACGACGAGGTGGCCTACACGGAAATGAATGCCAGTGTAGGAGAGCGCAGTGTCCCATCCTGCGACTTCAATCTCGTCGAGGATGGCCTCCTCAAGCGCGTATAATTCCCTGTGGCTGAGGATTACCTGGGGGTAGTCCACAGGTAACACAGCCACCTTCACCTTCTTCGCAATCGTAGCGTACGACGCGCGAGGTTGGGTGGGCGCTGTTGGGGGAGGTGCTACTACTGCTGCAGCAGCTGCCGCTTGGGACGTGCTGGGGCGATCCACAGCCGCTTGCTCGGCCATAGCGGTTGTTGCTCCTTGCGGCGCCTTTGAGGTGCACGGCCTTTTTGGCGTTCCTGTCGGCGGCGTGAGGCTGCTGTTCAGGCGTTTTGGAGCGGGTGCTCTGGCCTGCTCCGGCGCTGCCTTCGGCTCCGTAGCCCTTCTTAGGGCCTCTTCCGGAGGGTGCCCTTGCTGGAGGTACCGCAGGTACCACTTGACCCGCGAACCGCACAAATTGCGCCGGTTCGGGTCGTCCAGCCCCCCCGGTTGTCCGCGCGGAGGAAGAAATTATTTTTTCTTCTGCCGCTGCTGTTGCTGATGCCCCTGCTTGTCGGCTTTCAGCGGCGGTCGCATCGGTCGGGATGGTCCGGCCGAGCTTCCACGCGCTTCTGCCGACGCAGTGGCCTGCCGTGCTTGTTGGCCATGTGCTCCACGCACATGACCCTGCTGTGCCTGCGGCACTCTCCGATTGATCGGAGCCGGATGTGGAGGGTGATCTACCACTGAGGGCCTCTCTCTGTCTAGAAGCCGCTCTTCGTGATGCCTTGCGACATCGGCCGCTGGGATATCCTGCGGGGATTTTAAAATATTATTATTGCTCTTCCTCATTATTCCCACGAGTTGCGGAGAAATGTACCGTCCACCCGGGCAGAGATCCGCCATACCCGGGTAAGGCTGGTTAGAACAGGCGGTCGCCACTTGCCTGAGCCCACACGTTCAAGACTGAGCTAGTTATTAACCCGGGCCCTCAGCCAGGCTGACTCTCGGCACGGTCCGGATGACACCTTAGTCCGGCCCGGGATGAGATGTGGGGGATAGGATGGTGGTAGGTAGATAGTGTGGGAGAAGGGGGTTGTGTGGGGCTATGTTTGAAGACGGCGACACAAGCATCTTGTCGGTACGCTAGTTACTGCTAGCGACCCGCTGTTTGTCCGGGACTGCTTATTCACGAGGGAACTCGCTATTCGCAGCTGACCTCGGAAGGCCGTTCGCTATCCGCAACCCGCGACCCGCCTGGTAGCCTCAGCTAGGCCCCTTCAGAACCATCTCACAAGTTCCTTAGCCCAGGCTATTGACATATAGTTTAATAAAAATTTCTCATTTTTATATTAGGTTGATTAATTTTACGTCTAGTAAGCCCATTTTGTCAATATTTTCTACAGTTTTACTTATTTTATTTGTTTCTATTGACATATAGTTTAATAAAAATTTCTCATTTTTATATTAGGTTGATTAATTAATTTTTTTTTTTACATTATTTCCTGCCTAGTTTTGTTGTGTGGCTTTACGGGCCGCACTCTAATCGGGCAGAAATGGTTCCGCTCAATTTTACAATGTTTATTAATATTAATGGTTATGCATCGCAGTGCATTAAAAAAATTATGCACGCAGTGCAATGGAAAAAAAAATTAAGCGTGTTAGGAAACGCTGTCGGTCCATGTATTATGTATAGTTGCTGCTGCTCAGGACCCATTTCTTATGCGTCAGCTGGTCGTCACGGGCCTGCTACGCTGACGCTCCCTCGTATGCGCAAGTGGCGGTGTGCCCCTCACGCTTGTTGTTCCCTGCAGACTTCTCGTAGTTCAATTTCGCTCATCTAATTGTAATGCAAAAGTTTTTATAAATCTTGCAGTTTCCCACGCTGGCGTAAGGGGCGGTTTGCCTCTCACACTTGTTGAATATTGTTTTCTATTCCAGCGTTGGCGCAAGTGGCGGGCTGCCACTCGCACTTGTAGGGTGCTGTTGTAGTCCAGGGCCTATGAGCTCAGGTGTTGCTCATCGCACAGATTTATGACATTTGTCATAACTTTTATTATTGTTGATGCTGCCGCTGCTGCACCTCCAGTTGTTGTATATGTTCACTGTTCACTTCTCGTCTTCGTAGTTAAATTTGCATGGAATCTCCTTGCGTAAAATCTTGCCAAAAATTGTATCCTCAGATGGCACTGCGCTTTGCGCCTTGTCTACCTCGCTTGCCATTCTGGCACAGGTAGTTGCAATGCTGCGTTGACGAAACAGACAACGTTTTTCATAGTGACGAAAATGTCTGTCTTTATATATATATTTGCACAACAATTGTTATCATTGCTTCGCACAACACTGTTAACTGTATTTATCGTATATTATTTAACTGTATATTAACTGTAACTGAATTGAATATTTGAATTTTTATGTTTGAATTTCTACATGTTCGTGACACTTGTCACGGTCGCCATGTAATGATGTAAAATGCAATTTGTTTTTCAATGAAAAGACTGGCACATCTGTGCCGTTGAAGCTTAGTCTTAAGAATGTTTTATTCGCTGTTGATTCTCTTTTGCTTAGCCTATGTACATAAGGGCTTAGGCTAAAAGGCAGCTACGCCGGCAGCGGCGTAGCCTCTCATATATATATATACTAGCAGGTAATATCCCGGCCTTGCCCGGGGAAATATTTAGATGAAAGTGCATATTTTTTTTTGAATTTGACTACTTTCGTCAACCGTAAGAAATACAACTAAATAGTTGAGCCACGTGACTAATCTTTTCTGTGTAGAGCTATAAAAATGTCTTTGAAAAATAAACAACAAAAATATGTCTCACACATTTGTCCTTGACTTCCATTTCCCGCCCGTGGGGACGCGGAGTAGATTTTCCAAAATCATTTGGCATTTTAAGCCAATTTCAAGAATAATACTAAGAATCCAAATTAAATCTTTCCAACTGTTTTCTGCCCGTTGTATTGCCCGCAAAGTACCGAGGTTTTTGTATTTATATTTGGAAATTAATATAAAGCCACGTGTATTTTTTAAAACCGGGAGCACATGTGACGAATTATTTAATGTGAGGTGCTTTGAAAATTAGTTTCAAAATAATTGAATGATAAACAGAAGTTTGAAAATGAGTTTGAAGTCAATTGGACGATAATCAAAAAAATTCCATTCAACAGTTTTCCGCGAATTTTACAACCTTAGGGATAGATTTTCCAAAATCTTTGTACACCGCGCCTATTATGTGTTTGGGTAGAACCATGAAAATGAGTTTGAAGCCAATCACATCAAATTTAAAAATTTCGAGAGCCAAAGCTTTTCACAAATTTTCCGAGTATAGAGCTGAATTTCCAATAATCGGTGATACACGTGTCGAATTATTTTATGTAAAGTGCTTGCAAAATGAGTTTGAAGTCATTCGGACGATAATCAAAAAAGTTTCATACAACAGTTTTCCATGAATTTTCCGACTTTGGGGGTATATTTTCCAAAATCTTTGACCACCGCGCCTATTATTTTTACCCATAGAACCTTGAAAATGATTTTGAAGCCAATCGCATGAAAATTAAAAATGTCGAATGTCAGACTTTTTCACCGATTTTCCGACCATGTGGTAGAATTTCCCAAAATCGCTTATACACGTGTCAAATTATTTAATGTGAAGAGCTTTGAAAATGAGTTTGAAGCCAATCGGACGATAATCAATAAAGTTTCATACAACAGTTTTCCACGAATTTTCCGACTTTGGTGGTAGATTTTCCAAAATCTTTGACCATTGCGCCTATTATTTTTTCCCATAGAACCTTGAAAATGAGTTTGAAGCCAATCGCATGAAAACTAAAAATGTCGAATGCCAGACTTTTCCACCGATTTTCCGACCATGTGGTCAAATTTCCCAAAATCGCTGATACACGTGTCGAATTATTTTACGTGAAGAGCTTTGAAAATGAATTTGAAGGTGATTGGAATAAAATTAGACTTTCGCCCATACAACCTTGAGACCCCCATTTTCCACCCATGGGGGTGGATTTTCCAAAATCGGTGAAATATGTGTCAAATGAATTTTTGTGTAGATCTCTGAAAATGAGTTTGAACCTGATTAGATGGTAAGCAAAAAAGTTTCACACAACAGTTTTCCGCGATTTTCCACGCTTGTGGGTGGAATTTTCCAAAATCCCGTCTTAGTGTGCACTTTCATCATAGATGGAAGCTTCTGTGAAAATTTCATCATCCTAGCTCTTATGGTTTGGGCTGTGCGATGATTGCCACTCAATCAGTCAGTCAGCACGAACTCTTTTATATATATAGATATACTTATGTGTAACTACAGAGAGGGAGGGAGAGAGAGCGTATATATATACGCTGCATAAGTGGTCAGCGTGGGAACGCTGACTTAGCATAGTGCACAATTGGGCGATCATATTTCGGCCACTTGGGTTTATGACCGGGGCTTTGTATATGTAAGCACTGCAACAAAGTGTTACAGTGTGTTCACTTTAAGTACTCTTGGTACAGTAAATATTCAATATATATGCACACTTATATATGCACACTACAGTTCATTGTAGTTGTTTGTGTATCCTTTTAGGTTCCATTGAATTATTTTAAGCATTGCTATAGTTTTAAGTTTTATGTATTATTGTGTATGGGTAAGGTTTTTAAATTGGGTATTTAGTTTTGCTTCGAGTTTGAGTTAAGTTAAATTAAATACAATGAGTTTTTTTTTTTTTTTTTTATATGGAATCGCTTTCGCTGTTGTTTGTGTGTTGGTTCTTGTTTGAGGGCTTAGTTTTTACTTTTGTTTTGGAGGGTTTAAAGTTAGTGGATAAGGTGCTGGATTTATCTTTAGAAAATATTCTTAGTTTTAGATCTTTAGTGGGCTGTGATGTATATCGACCCCTTATTGCGAAATGATCGTAAGTGACATTTTTTGACAAATTGACTTTTTGATGAAAAACTGTTCTAAAATCCTTAACGCATCAACTATTAAAATATAAAGACAAAACTTGCAATAAATTCACTGAAAATTGAGTTTTAAATTGATCGTATGGCACAGTGTATTTTTCGTTAATAGCGAAAATATCGTATGTGCCATAAAAATTTTAGTGTGAGGAGTGTGAATAAAATGTGCAAAATAAAACAAGTAAGAATGTAAGAATGTAAGAAACTCCCTGTACCCAGGTCTAAAACTTCCAATCATATGTTCGTCTCTTACACGTGCACGCACATATACATACACAAAGCCGCACACACGCGAGCCACAGCGCGCTGCAGCGTACGCAAGGCATTTTAAGTCGTGGCTGTGCTTCTTCTTCCCCCCTCGCTTCAGTACTGAATCTTGATCGTTGAATAACTTCCGTGTTTATTATCCGATCGACTTGAAATTTGGACAGTAGATTAAGAGTGACCTAAGAAGTGTTCATGCCAAATCCCAAAGCTATATCTTTAAAACTGTGGCTGTAAAACGTTTTGATCGATTTGCGGGGGAACGGGGGAGATACGTGAGATCAGAAATAAACTTGACCTGCGCCTGCTATACACGAACCTACATTCCAAATTTGGTGTCTCTAGCTCTTATAGTTGCTGAGATCGTTGCGTTCATACATACGGACAGACAGACGGACAGACAGACGGACATGGCCAAATCGAAATCTCTTTTGATGCTGATCAAGAATATATATACACTATGAGGTCGGATATGTCTCCTTTTGCCTGTTACATACTTTTGCACAAATCCTATACCCCCTTTTTACCCATTTTATGGGTACAGGGAGTAAAAAAATTAGAATGAAAGAGTGACGAAAGATCAATGATTTTACGCAGTCTTTGCACCTTCTACTATTCGTTTACAGTCTTATCTCTTTTTTGTGCTATCAAGAATTTTTGGAAGCCCAGCTTTGAGCAATTTTAAGAGATTGCATTTGTGATAATACCATTGTGCCTTCAGTTGATGAATATATTTGAATAGAGTTTAGAGCTAAGTGCACTTGCCTTTTTTGATATTTTTAATACAAATAAATAGAATGGCATCGTTCGCAAATCTGGTAAGTTCTTAACAATTTATTTCTTTAAAATATTTTTGTGTTCGTCTCTGATATATTGTTGTTTGAGAAGTGTTATGTGTTTGCATTTGTAATACATGTGTAAGAGCTTAAAGATGATAAGCGTATAGAAAAGTGTATGTATGCAAGTGTAAAAGAAATGTAAATGCAAATAATTGAAGCTTTGGGCTCTTATAAACAGATTCCCAAGGCCTTGGTGGCCTACAGTGATAGCGATGATGACTATGAGGAGGAATTTTGCGTTGGTAAACGAGGATACAAGAAAGGAAATGAAGGAAAAATAATTAAAAGAAATGTTAGAAATGCACTTGGTAATCCGTGCATTCAAAATAAATGCAAAAATGATCGCGCAAAATTACCAGAAACAGCACGACAACACATAAACGAGAACTATTGGGGTATGTCGGAAGTGAAGCGAAAATCGTGGCTTCTCGTTTGCATAAAGCAAACAAATATAAAACAAGTAAGAATGCTCTAGTCGAGTATACCCGACTACGAAACTCCCCGTACCCAGGTCTAAACTTCCAATCATATGTTCGTCTCTTACGCATACACGCACACATACACAAAGCCGCACACACAAGCGACAGCAAGGCGACAGCGCTGCAGCGCAAGCAAGGCATTTTAAGTCGTGGCTGTGCTGCTTCTTCCCCCCTCGCTCCAGTACTGAATCTTGATCGTTGAATAACTTCCGTGTTTATTATCCGATCGACTTGAAATTTGGACAGTAGATTAAGAGTGACCGAGGTAGTGTACATGCCAAATCCCAAAGCTCTATCTTTAAAACTGTGGCAGTAAAACGTTTTGATCGATTTGCGGGGGAACGGGGTAAGATATCTGAGATCAGAAACAAACTTGACCTGCTCCCGCTATACACGAACCTACATTCCAAATTTGGTGTCTCTAGCTCTTATAGTTGCTGAGATCCTTGCGTTCATACATACGGACAGACAGACGGACAGACGGACAGACAGACGGACATGGCCAAATCGAAATCTCTTTTGATACTGATCAAGAATATATATACTTTATAGGGTCGGAGATGTCTCCTTCTGCCTGTTACATACTTTTGCACAAATCCAATACCCCCTTTTTACCCATTTTATGGGTACAGGGAGTAAAAACGAAGAGTTGTTTCCAAAAAGAATATTGCACAACTTTAGATCCTTTACCTACTCAATTCATCATCATAAGGTTTGCCAAAAATTTATTTTGAAGACACTAAATATTTCCCAAATGGTAATAAGTAGACCTCGGATTTTGCATATTTGCATATTCTTGAAGGATTAAGATATTTAAATTCTGATGATACCAAAATTCGTTTCATTGAAAATAGAGGTGAAAACGATATGCATATTTTTTTTTTTTTTTGCATATTTGCATATTTTGCATATGCATGACATATGCAAAAAATATGCAAAATATATGCAAAATATGCAAAATATATGCAAAATATGCAAAATATATGCAAAATATATGCAAAATATGCAAACACTTTTCTATTTTAAACAAATCAAGAAATAATATAAAAACGATTCAGGGGGTCGTGTACATATTAAAATTTTATTTTATAGGATTAAAATTATTTAATATAATTATTATTACAATATATTACCATAATTTTCTCTAAATTATTTATTAAGAGGCTTTGACGTTTTTCCCAAAAACCATTTTGTAGGCGGAAAAGCTTCTTTCAACATCACAAGAAGTAATTGAAGCAAATTTGTATTTTGTTATATTTTCGTTTGAAACAGACTTAAGTCCAGACAAATTTTCGGCATTGAGACTTAAAATATTATTAATTTTTGAAATTATATTAAAGTCAGGATTTCTTTTTAAAATGCCTTCAAATTTTGCCTTCAACTCCATTCCAAAAGCACTACTTGCGTTTTGAACAATATTTTCAGCTTCCTTAAATAACTCCATTGACTTTGCCAATGGGAGACTCTTTGCTTCCAAGGAAGTTATTATTTCGGCAACTCTCCCGAAATTCGATTTTATATATATAAAATCGCGATGCAGTTGGGGACTTTTTATAAACTCTTTTGCCTGCTTTATACATTCAGCATCTTCTGGGTTCAATGTTTCAAGAACCTCAAATGGAAATTCAGAATTTTATTCTCTAGCAAACTAAAGTAATTGCATAATATCATTTCCAAAAATAATGGGTTATCGGATTGCATATAGTGATATTATCTTTCATATACTCGCACATGCATACACATATGACTTTTGACGATACCATTAAAAATAAACATTCTGAAGTCATCCGCATTTCGGGAAATTAAGCCTGTTTGATACTTAAAGATAATATATACATATGTTTTTTAAATCTACAAAGTGTTCTTCATATATCTCGAAAGATCTTGTTTTAAGAATTTCGGACTTAAAAAAATCGTTCCTAATATAAGAATTCTGTACTCATAATAAGACTTTTCGAGCTTGATCGGATTTTAACACTGTTTGTACATGGTTTGAGTACAGAATACTTAATTTATCTCTGAGTGTAGAAATATAATAGCTCGTCCTTTAATATTTAACGAGAGGAATTCAATTTTAAGATGAAATTCGATTGCATATGTTTTGCATATTTTGCATATATTTTGCATATTTTGCATATATTTTGCATATTTTGCATATATTTTGCATATTTTGCATATATTTTGCATATTTTGTATATATTTTGCATATTTTTTGCATATGCATTTGCATATTTTTTGCATATATTTTGCATATTTTCGATATGCATCAACTTTTGTTATATTTAAACGATAAGACGTCTGCATACAAATTTTGGTACCAAACTGATGAAAAATACAAAAGATGCAAAATTCCGAGGTCTAGTAATAAGGCGTACGTTGCAAGCAGAAAACAAAGATACTAAAAGCTATAAGCTCAATTTACAAGAGCAGGAGTTAAATAGCTTCGCCGTATCTTTGGGTACATTTAGAAAAATATTTAAAAACGACTTTCACATCGGCTTTCATTTGCCGAAAAAAGACAAATGTACCACATGTGAAAATTCAAAATATTAAGAGACAACAGAGAAGGAAAAGGCATTGAATTCCGAAAATATTAAATTTCATTTAAGCATATAAAATAAAAGCCAAAAAAACAGAAGAATTAAGCCTGTATTGCGACAGCTGTCCTGGCCAAAATCGTAACAAGGCGGTGCTTGCGATGCTTGCACAATTTTTAAACTCTTCAAAGTCTTTAAAGAAGGTAAAAGTGACTTATTTACTTCCGGGTCATACAATGATGCCGGTTGACTCTGTGCATAGCACAATAGAGTCTTTTGCAAAAAACCGATCCATATGGGAGCCTAGTGAATGGCCCGTGCTTATAAGAAACTCACGCACAAATCCATCAAGCTACAAATGTGTTGAGATAAGTCACACAGACTTCCAGAACTGGAAATTATTTGCAAATTTAATTTTGGTTAATTAAACTAAGTTAAATTTAAGCAAGTTGCGTTCTGCAACATTACATAAAAATCCAATGAATATTGAACTAAATTATAATTGTATTTCAACAGAAAGCATATTTATAACAAAGTTAAATTTAAGTCATAAAATTAAGAATTTGTACTTGAGCCACTTAAAAATTTCAAATTTTAAATGCAATGATTTAAAGAACTTATGTGCTAAGAATGTTATACCCCCCAAATATCACCTTGAATACATTAACCTTAAGAGTAGCAATTTCATCAAAGATGCTTTGGCTAAAACCGACGACGAGAACTAAATTAAAATTAATTTGTTTACTTTTATACTTTGTTTCGATTTATCTTTATATTCATATACAATGCGTTACAATCAAAACTTATATAAAATAAAATAATAAATAATAATACTAGTTGTTGTTAATCATTTCGTATAACTTAACATACCACATTGTATGGAAAACGGTTTTTGTAAATGATCGTAACACACATTTTGGATTTCAAGCAGTCAAAGCTCTGCGTGCGAAAAGATCGTATGTGCATAACAGTTAATTTTTTCCCAAGAAAACATTATTTTTTAGTGATTTGCTATTTACTAAATATTAGAGTAGCTGAAAACACATATCCAAATTAAATGTGGCAAAATTTTGTCCATCCAATTTTTTATTAATAAAAAAATACGTCTCCTGAAAAATTTTTTTTTGTTACTTACGATCATTTCATTTCGATATGTATAGCTGTTAAATTTGCAATGTTAATATAAACGTATGTATATGTACATATGTACATAGCTGCACTTATGTGTACATATGTTTGCGAAACTATCAACACACATAACATGCATACATACATAGTTACAGAAATCATTTTTAGGCACTTACCTTGTAAAAAAATCGCAACACTTTCCTAATCGAACTCTTTTAATAAATCATTTAATTTGCGATTAACACCCGCGAGCACTTCTTCATACAACTTGTTCAACTCAACGAATGCCAGACCTGCAATAGTCAAAGTCACACTTAAGCCCGGCAATCGCGAACTCGAAAAGGAACAAGGAATAACACAAGGCACTCGACAAAAGTTGAAGCAAAAATATGATCAGAGAAAATTCCCAAAATGGACGACAACTATTTAACCCTGTAGTGAATCTAGTTCACATTAATATTTTATACATTATTTTAATTGTACGCTTGTCGACTGAAATATATTCAAATTATTGCAATTTATTCCAAGATTTTTGTATTTCAAAACTTAAACCTAAATTATGTACTTGGCCTAAATTATGTAAGTGCATAGAATTTATAAAATAAACAATTTATATTCATATGGTATTTTAAGAAAAATTTGCAGGGATCGTAACAATTATAAGTTTTATAAAAAAATTATGAAATAAGAATTATTTGATGATTTTATAAAAAAATTAAAAAATAACTTTTATTTTTAATTTTTATAATAAAAATTGAAAAATAACTTTTATTTGCAATTTTTATTTAAAAGTTTTTCCATAACTTTTATTTTTAACTTTTAAAATAAAAATTAATAATAAAAGTTATTTTTCAATTTTTATTTTAAAAATTGAAAATAAAAATTGAATTGAAATATC
The DNA here is from genome assembly GCA_037075165.1 of Hirtodrosophila histrioides. Classification (NCBI taxonomy): domain Eukaryota; kingdom Metazoa; phylum Arthropoda; class Insecta; order Diptera; family Drosophilidae; genus Hirtodrosophila; species Hirtodrosophila histrioides. The sequence goes on from JBAMCL010000821.1 coordinate 263,763, forward strand.
TTTTGAACGGAAAGGCCCATTGCATTAATCGGTACATATATTTGATCTACACTTCATTACCTTTCTAATGATGTATCATACATACATATATACCCATAAACTTATTATACCATTTACCCAAAGAATACAGTAGTGTATTAACTTCGCGGCCCATCGTAATCAATTACCAACTGATAAGACAAAACTAAAGATATGCATACGATGCTGACGATGCTGCGACTACAAATTCTTATCGCAAACCGAATTCTAACAAGATCGTTGCAGTCGGACGCACCCGACTGCAGAATACTCTGTTCCCAGTCCTGTACAATATGGGGGGCGGCGGTCTTGACATTTCATAAATTGAAGATATACACCAACATGTGTACCAAGTTTGGTTGCGTTCATTCGGACAGACGGACATTTAGTGAACCCAATATACTCTTTTTCCCTTCGGGAACAGAGTATAAAAATATATTTGCGATTGTTTCTAAGCCGTTGATCAAGCTTAATTTTAAATTTGTTTCCAACAGGGATAAATACCGTGTGTTTGTTTCGCTAAATTTTGCAGCACTCCCCCCACGACCGTTTTCAGACCCTTGCCGCCAAACTCCTAATATCTCTCTCGCTTTTGTTCTGACTGTTATTTGCAAATATTTTGTTGTACATTTTGTCGGTTGCATACACTTACATACACACATATGTATGTATGTATGTATATGAACTTAAAGATAATTTGTTCTTAATCTAAGAAATTCTATACTTAAATTAAGAATAATAATCCTAGCTCATTTAACGCTTAGATCAGGTACGAAATCTCTTGTAATATGTATTTTGAGCTTAATCCAAGATTTATAATCTTATTTTTTGATAATTATTAATTCATACTAAATTTAAGAATTTTGAAAAACGAATAATACTTAAAATTGTAAGAAAAATTCGGTATATTTTCGCGACTCTTTCCGAACTCACAAATAACCAAATTATATAGGACTGAGAACATAGTATTGCAGTGTTCTTACTTGTTTTATATTACTTTTTAGAATTAAACTTAAGATTTATCTAACTCAAAAAAAAACTTATTTATAACATGTCTTCACTTTTTACTTTGTTGGGTGTTCTTTTTATCCTTCTTTCCATATTTTTGTTACTGGTTAGAGCTTACACTGGTTTTACAAACACTTTCTGACCATGTGTAGTAGGTACATTGACATGTACAAACACAAAATGGCCCAAAAATTTTTGACTTTGACACTTTATAAATTGACGATATACACCAACATGTGTACAAAATTTGGTTTCTCTAGCTTAAAGATAAAGGCAATAAAAATTGCGTTCATACGGACAGATAGACAGACGGACATTTCGCAAACCCAATATACTATCTGTCCCTTCGGGAACATAGTATAAAAAGATTTACCCTCTTTTCTGGGTCTGGCCTGAACGGTTCCAATTTTCTGGCTGCAAAGCCAAGTGGCATGCTGGAGCACTAGATTGGGTAAAGTTCAATTAAGTAAATTCATTTCTATAAAAAAAAATGAATAATGTTACCCTTTATGCAATTGCTATCTAGCAATTCGGCAAAACGAAATGCAACGTTTTTAGTTTTATTTTATAAAATTTTCCAAGTTAGCTTGACTCTGTCAGCGTGAAGACGTCTGCTCCTTTCAGCGAGATGATTGGAAAAGAACGTGGTCGGAAGTTCTAGAAACTTTAGAAGCCTCTTCAAACTTCGAATCAGGGAAGCATAAGGTAGCCTTTTCGACCCAAAACTTGAAAAGTAATCGACAGGCCTACATTTACTTGTAATCAATTACAAATACTGCAATACAGCTAATAGTTTCCCCTATTAGTCTGCACACCAGTCGATACAGACACAGGCTACAACAGCACGCCAACTCTCTAGCCAGAGGGCTAACAGCAAGCAATTGCACAAGACGGCAAAAACGGCGCCACCCGAATGACCTATGGTCTCATGGCCGGTGTCCTGAAGGTCGACTTTTATAAAACTCATTATATATATATAATTCAAAACTCACACACAAACACACCAATATTGTTTTCCCCCACCCACGTCCCCAGTCAAATTTACACCCTTACACGAACATTTTAAATTTATTAGGTTAAATGATCAATGTTTCAAGAAATTAAATGCATATCAAAAAAAAAAACCTATTAGTCTGTAGAGGGCGGTAATAACGTCGATAGGATAGGCAACAGCCATTTTTTTTTTATTGAGTTTAAATCTTGTATTTATTTATTTAACTTATATTCTGCTACCATAGTGGCTCTACACCTGATGAAAACTCGAAGTTTGCGCTCTGGAAGCTTACGAGCAGGTTCAAGACGCAAGTTGCACCGAAGTTTCCAGTTCGAAACCCTGATGATTCTTGGGCAAGATCCTCTCAAGACAGAGTCGAAGCGCTTGCGAAGAATTTGGAGGAACGGTTCCAACCGTTTGAGACAGCGTCGATAAGAAGAGTACAGCTGTTTGCTGAATTGCTAGAAGCTTCCCTGCAGATGGCCCTTCCAGTAGCCCCTATCAGCCTTACTGAAGTGGAAAATTTAATCAAAGGACTTCGCAATGGCAAGGCTCCAGGCAAGGACCTGTTTGATAATCGCTCCATCAAGCTGCTCCCTCGCAGAGCTTTGCTATTCCTCCTGCTGATTTGCAACTCGGGCACTTCCCAGGCGCCTGGAAGAAGGACAACATCATCATGCTTCACAAAAGTGGGAAATCAGCAGACGAATTGGACTCGTATCGCCCAATAAGTCTTTTGCCAGCATTTGGCAAAATAATGGAGAGGTGTATCCTAAAAAGAATTCTTGAAACCAGAGCGGTCAAAAAGGCAATCCCGAAGTTTCTATTTGGCTTCAGGCTCAGGCACGGTACGCCAGAGCAACTCCATCGAGTTGTAAACTTTGCTCTAGATGGATTTCACGAAAAGGAGTATGTCGTTGGAGCTTACTTGGATATCCAGCAAGCTTTTGACAGAGTGTGGCATGCAGGACTTCTGCATAAGCTTAAAGGAAAACTCAACACACAGCTCTACCTAATCGTTAAGAGTTTCCTTCACGAGCGCTCCTTCAAAGTCATTCAGAAGGGGCTGTCCTCTCAATCAAAGAGATCTAAAGCTGGTGTACCGCAGGGTAGCGTATTGGGGCTAATTATCTACAGCCTGTATATACATGACATGCCGTCTACCGACAACATGCCGATGGCTGATCCCAACAACTTGCTTGGGCAAGTGCGTCTATACCGCCACAGATCAGCTCCAAATCTACTTAAAAAATTTCGAGAACTGGGCCTGCCGATGGAACATTGGCATAAACCCCGATAACTGTGTATCAACCACGTATACACTTAGAAAAGGCACCTCTCCTGGAGTCTTCATACATGGAGAACTCTTAGCCCACAAGGGTGTCCATAAATACCTTGGCGTCACTCTAGACAAGCGGCTAACATTCCGCCACATATCTAAGGTAGGGCGCCTCAAGACAAATGCGAAAATATGGCTTAGCTCCTTAATGCGAGGAATAACCTCTCACTTATCAACAAGGCGAACGTCTACAAAGTAATTCTGGCAGCCATCTGGAGATATGGTAACCAGGTATATGGCATAGCATCGAAAACGAACCTCAACAATATACGAGCAGCACAGTCGAAAGTTTGCGAAGAACGTCTCAAATTTTTAGAATTTTAAAAGTTGGTTCAGTGGTGTCCTCGATACACTTTCAAGGAAGTGAAGGTGTGGGATCCCATATGGCTGAGTCTGCTTCTCATGAGCGCTGGCCAGGTACAGAGGAGGTGTTCCAGGGTTTCGGGTACCCCCGGCTCTCTGCACTTCCTGCAGTTGACGTCGTTTCTGATGCCAGGCTTCTTCGCATGGGCCGCTGTCATACAGTGTCCCGTTAGAACACCTAGCAGCGACCTAAAGTCTTTTCGTAGGAGCGGTAGGATGTAGCGGGATTGCTTAGCGTTTCGCGAGTTCCATATTATTTCAGCCGTTCCGCATGTCGCCGCAGCTCTTCATCTGCGGCCGACTGTCCGTTGAACTTGTTCTTCAAGTTCTGTATATATCGCTTGCAGGGAGATTGGTAGATTCTCGACGCTACCTGTCGTTAGTTCCACACCATCCTTAGCTAACTCGTCTGCCTTTGCGTTTCCGCTAATGCCCCGGTGGCTGGGAACCCAGTAGATGCGCACTCTCTTGGAAGTGTTTTACGCATCCACTGCTTCCCAGAGCATTTTCAGATTTGATGGCGTCCGAAACTAAGGATTTTATGGAAGCCTGACTGTCAACGAGGCAGCTTCAGCCGCCTTCCGCATGGCGAAGATCTCCGCCTGGAAGATGCTGCAGTAGTCCGGTAGTTTCTTTGGTCGCTCCATGTTGAGCTCCTCACATAAATCCGCCGCGCTTATGGAATTTCGCATCTTAGAGCCATCTGTGTAGATGTTGATCGTCCACTACTTCGGTACCGAGCCGATTAACCAGTCGTTGGGACCAATCATCATTTCTATTTTATGTTTAAGGCTCGTCACAGGGGTCATGTAGTACGTGCTTCTTAATCGTTCCCTGCCGATCGCGCAGTATCCAAGGTTCTGAAGAGCCATATTTCCTGTTGCCACCAGGCGTTGTGCGGTTTTTTGAGCTATTAGTCTCGCGTGTATGATCTCAGTGCCCCTGTAATGCACAGTAGTGCCTGTTTCTGGGTCTTCTCCATCAGCCTTAAGTAAGTGATCTTTTCTGTTGCCGGCCACCACACAATGATGCCGTAGAGTAGAATCTGACGCACCACTGATAAAACAATCCAATGCATTACAGAGAGAGAAAGGCCCCATGTGCAGCCTAGCATCTTCTTGGATGCGTATAGTGCATTGGTGGCCTTCTTGACATTTTCCATAACATTGGCCTTCCAACTTAGTTTGCTGTCCCCAGATACTTGACCTGCATCTTCGGTACGAGTATTGATTCTTCGATTCGGGGTGGGGTCTATGCTGGTACCTTGTACCTCTTCGTGAAGAGGATATGGTCCGTTTTCTCCGCATTGATACCTAGTCCGACTCCAGTGGCCCAATTAATTATTCCCCTCAGTGTATGTTCCATGATGGAGCTTAGCGTGGATGGGCATTTCCCTACGATGATTACGGCTATGTCATCTGCATAGGCGGTGATCTAGCGGGCCCTACCTTCGAATGACGTAAGGAGCTGGCTTAGAACCAAATTCCAGAGAAGAGGCGATAGTACACCTCCTTGCGGAGTGCGTCTGTGTGCCTCTTTTATGGCTGTTGTTGAGCCCCACTCAGCCTGGACACGTCTGCAACTCAGATGGTTGTCTATCCAAAGGTCGATTGCCGTTGTGGGGTTCATTGCGCGCAGTCTTTCGAGACTTGCGTGCTTGGAGACATTGTTAAATGTGTATGAGATGTCCAGGATCGCTCCCAGTGCATATTTCTTAGGGTAGAGAGCTTTATCTATGGTGGCATCTAAGGAATGTAGCGCAGATTGTACCGATTTCCCTTTAATCTAGGCGTGTTGATGTTTCAAGAGCTAGATTTGGTTAGTGCCTGTCCTTATCTTAGTACGATTAACTTCTCGATTGTTTTGAGGAGGAAGGAAGTTAAACTAATGGGCCTGTGTTCCTTCGTTACAGATTGTTGCTTTTGGCTGATTTCGGCAAGAATACAACTCTAGCTGTTCTCCAGGGTTCGGGCACGTAGTTTAACTTCAGACATCCCTTGAAGCCATGGTATGACTTGAAATTTCGTCATCTGTAGCATGGCTGGAAATATACCGTCTAGTCCAGGCGACTCAGAAGTGACTCACAGGCTCCGTGCAGCCAGGAGCACATTCAGTGTCTCCTTGCGGCTCTCGGTCCAGTCTCCATTGTCCTTCCGCAGAGGGCTCTGCGTGGTTGGTTGACTGGATAGTAGTCTAGATAGAGTCTGCATGTCTGCGAGGTGTTCTCGATCGTAGAGCAGAAGTTCTTCCAAGATTGCCTCTTTGCTCTTCGTACATATTTTTTTAAATCTTTAAGTCTATGCTTGTATTCCCTCTAGATAACATCACTGACTTTACATCTAAGCACTGCAAACTCGGGATTCCACCACGGTGGTCTAGCCTTGCGCTTAGTCCGTGTAGGCCTACAAGAGGAGTGGGAAACTCTGAGGCGTTGGCTCGTTAGACTCTCTATGGATTTTTCTATTTCGGCCCCACTCGTAATTTTCTTTGGTTTACCGAGTGCGTTCTCTGTCAACTTCTAGAAACGCTCCCAGATGGTGTTCCGGGGGTTCCTGTGGACTTTCGAAGGCATTCGGTAATTAAATTCTATATTGAAACTAATATATTTGTGGTCAGAGAAGGAGGGTTGCTGAAGTATTCTCCAGTCTGTGACTCTACCACTGTGTGGTGTGCGTTGGCGTCTTCCCCTATGACAAGCGGGTGACGCTTTCCAGTTGTTGTCACTCGATTGTGGAGCTCCTCGGGTGGTGCGGGTTGGTCGTGTGCCAAAAAGCAGGATGCTATAAGTGTTGTACAGCCAACGTCGCCCTCCAGCACAACGACCGTTAGATCATCAGTATTGTAATGATGTAATAAGTAACTATGGATGCTTTTTCTTGTTAGAATGGCAGTTCTATTTCTACTTTGGGTTGTCGCGAAAAATATTGCGTATGTGATTGACCTTATGCCGGATACCCTGTTTTCCGACGATATCTAGGGCTCCTGCAATAAGGCCACGTCGACGGCTCCTTTCTCCAACGCGAGAAGGAGCTCGGTTGAGGCGAGCTTACTTTTGTAAACGTTCAGCTGAAGGATCTCTAACTGCATTGTTGGTTGCTGATTCCTACACTGGGTCGACTTTCATGGTCGTTCCACCGTCGCTTGCTGCGTCCGTTAAGTTTAGAGCCACAGTGGCGTCGGTCACAGTTTCTAGGACGAGATCCTTTTCCACCTCCCCTGACTCTAGCGTTAACTTGTTGCCGTCTGCGGGGTGGCGTTTCTTCAGACATACATAAGTACACGCTACCTACGCCCACGACCTTTCCCAAGTCGTGGATACAGAACGTCCTCTGCCTCCTTGCTGATTTTGATGATGTAATGCTGCCCGCCACTGCTCTGACGAAGTGACTTGGCAACATGTAACACCTTCCAGTCAGCCGTTGGCACGTCGGGCTTCTGTGTCCTGAGCAGTCTCAACGCCATATCTGGGACGACGACTCTGGGAATGAGTACCTTTGCCTTCGGTACCGACGGAATCACAGTTCTGTCGACTACCTCTAGCTTGGCCTCTTCCCACAGGTTTTGAAGTGCCGTAGCAGCTGCCCTCACCCAGTTAAGCGTCTGTTCGTCGTTGCATTTGAGGATTTTGACCCTGTTCAGCCACCCCGCCGGGAAGTCTGGTAGGGCCTCCATCCTCTCAAATAACGCCTCGAACAACTTCATCTCAACCTTGTTCCACTGATCGATCGTCATCTGGCCTTGCGGGTTGCTCCGGTCGATGAGTGCCACGATCAGGTGTCATTTGGCCACGTCGCTCGCCTTTGCGGTGTTTGTTTTCGGATGCCTTATATTCACCTTCTGCATTTGCCGTTTACCTGCAATGGTTTCGGTCCTTATGCTCTCGGTGGAGCTCTGCCGCTTTTTGACGGCAAGCCCCTCCACACGATTGTCGAAGTGGCCATCCTTGGTTGCGTGCTGGTGTCTTGACGCAAAATGCTCTCGACTCTCCTTGATCCTGCTTTCTGCCCAGGCAAGGGACACATTTTCATTGGAAGTGAGATCCTTCTATCCCATCAGTTTGCATTGAATACTCAAAGCTGCTTTGTACTGTGCCTTTGCCGGAGACTGAAGGAGGCGTACTTCGGTGTTGAGTAACACTTCGCTATCTAGATCCGAGTCTGCATCGACTGCGGTACCTGATCGCAAAAGTGCCCAGTTGTTTGTGGTAGTAGCTGTGAAGTCGCTGAAGCCTGCTCCCGTCTCAGTGAAGTTGTAACCACTGGCGACATACAGCGAGGATTGCTTCCTGCCGTGCCCGCCGGTGGTAGCGGCCACGCATCCCACCAAGTTTGGGCTGACATCCCCGCCCGAGTTGCATTTGTCTTGTCATCCATCCTGCAAGGTTGGTGGTTCTGTCTGGGACACTACCCCATTGCGTTTTTGACCTACCGCCAGAACCATGGCTGTGATCTCAGTACCCCCGGCGTGCCGAAGCCGTCGAAGTGTACTGTATCACAGCCTCTGCTAGACGCTGCACTGCCTGAGCTGTAGGCGCGCACGTGACACATGCTATTACCCATTTACGCCGAGGCAAATACAGTGTCCATTGCCCGACCAGCACCCTCGTGGAGGGTTCGGTTCGAGGATTTTTGGGATTTTATGGGTACATTTTGCGAGAAAAAGCAGCACAGCCGCCACTTAAAACGCCTCGCTTGCGCTGTCGCGTCTGTGTGTGCGTCATTGTGAATGAGTGTGTGAAGCTAGAGCAACATAACTTGGTACACATGTTGGTGTACATCCTTAATTCATGACGTGTCTTGACACGTTACAGCAGGATGCACTAAAAGCTATTGATCGGATAAGAGATTTGACTGCTACCTGTGATTGGTGAAAATAAGGTTTATTATCAAGAAGCACAGGCATAGGCCAAGGAAAATTACATTTAAAGGACAAATTAGTAAAACGTGAGGTTTGGCGAACACGTAGATTTTGAGAACCATTAGTTTTCATTGAATTTCTTTGAGATGATGAACACGGTGAAAAGGACGTCGGTCAAGACAACTAAGAGAGGTGTCGCGGAAATTATGGGGCTAGGTTCAAGTGACAATGGTCATGCCTGTGATCGATAATATTGTGCGTGGCGGACAGATGATCTAGACAGATCGTGGCAGTGAAAGTGCAAGCGTCGCGAAGTGGCGGCATGGGCCTTATAACTGTGTGTATAAGTATTCGAAGATGCGATCGGAAACTTTTGACCTGGGTACAGGGAGTTTTGTAGTCAGGTATACTCGACTTTAGCATGCTTACTTGTTATATATGTATATACTCGTAGATACTTTATCTATGATGTAAATCATCAGCCAGTTACATAGACTTGCACAGATTTCATACCCCGTTTCTACCCGTTTGATGGGTTCAGAGGGTAAAAATTGGTTATAGAGAACTAACGCTGTGTATTGATGCTGACTTTTATATTTGTATAGTCGCTTATTTATTTATATACATACTAGCTTAAGCCCGCAGCGTTGCTCGCATTTCGTAACTATATTTAATTAAATTTCGTTAAATTTCAGTTCTAATAAATATTTATTATATACAGCTGGAAATACGCCTTGCCCGGCGAAATATTTGAATAAATATAAATATTTAAATAAAAGTGCATGATCTTGAACTTGACTTCTCTCGTCAACCGTAGAATACACAAAAGATTAGTATCACAAAATTCCCTCCCATGGAAACCAAATAGTTCAGTCAAACGCCTAATGATTTGTTGTGTAGGGCTGTGACAATGACTTTGAAGCCAATCTAACTAAACAAATAATCTCACTCATTTGGCTTTGACCCCCATTTCTCGCTCGTGACGAGGGGTGGGCGTAGTCCTTTGAAATATTTTTGATGAAGTTAGAAGAATAATGCATAATAACATCCAAAAATATTGTTAAAACAGCACAACCCTACATTTATCGCATTCTGTTTGCGCAAGTTCTGTGCACTGCGGAAATATGCACCGCTGTCAGCAAAAATTCAAGTCTCAAATTTGGCGGCAAACTTGTTACATGTTGGTACTAACAAATATCGACCGACCGCCACAGTTATGGAATTTCGATCAACAATCGATAACACGAATGCAGCTGTTCCGATTTAATACTATATTATAATAATAATGTTATTGTGTTGTAAATCAGCCTAGCAACATTCGCATTATATAAACTACAAAGGTACATAACTAATTAATAAACTTAAATTGATTTAAATTAACCAAATCGTAGTACTATAACAATAACAATTGAGAGTCTGAGAGACATAAGCAATATGACGATTTCAGTCGCACTTATAAGTTTTAAGGCCGAGAGAGCGTTTCAAAAGAAATTTTTTTCATCTCCTTTGCACTTTCACGTTGTTATGAGTAGCTGGCACATACCGAGATTTTCATACAATTTTCAAATACAATTATCTTATACTTCCCGATGCATATTAAAAAATTTTTTCCGGCAGTTCCACCTAATTTTGTAATAAGAAGGATCTGTAAAAATTGCATACTTCTAGCTTCTACCGTTTGGGCTGCCCAAATGTCACCAATCAGTCAGGCTTAACTCTTTTATATATATAGATATAAATACATATAAATAATATAGTAATTTACACAGAGGTGGTGTCGCAAAAGATGAACTACTTATATAGTACGTATGCATGCACATGGAATTGTCGTATATATTGCGTATATACAAAATTGCATACTCCACCAGGGACATCTTCATTGAAGTTTGCTCTGACGTCACTAGCGCGCCATAGCTCCATACGCCGCATTATACACACAATTGCCTAGATCGACCGTGATAAGCTCTATGAAACAGAATGAAAGACGGATTAATCATAGGAGGAGTGTGTGAGTTATTGAGAACTTACCATGTGCTTGTGCATTGCCGCAGTTTCGTCGACTGCGCCGGCAGCGAGACGTTTCTGTGCGCTGACTCGCACCCTGTGCTTGTATATTTTCCTCCTCCGAGGAAGATAGCTGCGCCGAGGTATTTAGCTGCGCCCGAGCGCGCTGTTGGTGGTTGCGCCTGTGCGCCGTTACCTGCACGCTTTCTTCAGGACTTTGGTGGTGCTGCACCAGCACGTTCTCACGGGATGAGTGTTTTTGCCGACGACAGCGCTGCCGCACGCAGCTGAAATTCTCATCCTTGATGACAAGTGTGCCAGCCTTGCTGCTGCGTAGAAAGTAGTGCGGAGCCTGCTCCTGGACATACTCTGGCGAGGAGTGACGCCCACGCGACATGCTAAGTCGCTCCAGTATCGAACGCTGGCCGGAGCTGTGCGAGCGCCGATAGCAACGTTTCTCACGTGGTCCCGATGACGAGGAATAAGCCGTCGTGGTCAGCGTCGAAGTGGATGGTGGCGTGGGGTACGACACGTCCTGCGAACGCTGCTGTGGATGGTTCTCGAAGCGCACACCGCGCAGTGAGCTGGAACGACGAGAACTGTTTGTGTGCTTGTGTGGCTGCCAATCGGGGAGTTCATTAGTGTTAAAGTCAATGCAGCTGCCTGCCATCTGCTGTCTTATAGGTGAGCATGTGGGTGTATTGCTGGGTGTCGCCTCGTCAATGCGCAACCCATGAAAATTTCTAGGCAATGGCGTCTGTTCCATCCTATGGTCCCTATTGGCCGTTGTGGCATGTTTCCGCATAAAATCTGATATGTTGTAGGGCCGATATGTTTGCTCGCTGAGGCCGTCTGCATCCAATAGAAGCGCGCCTGTGTGATCGTACAGCAGTATTCGGGGCAGTGTAATGTTGCTGCAACTGCGCGACGAGCTCAGTTCCCAATTCCAGTGGGCAGGCTTACGAAGTTGCAGGCTAAGTAGATTGGCCAGCGGATCCTTGTGTTCCTGTTCATATTCCTCGTGATCGGATGCGACTGCCGAATGCAGATGCAGCTTTGACATTGCTCTATGCTGACTCAGCGCTGCTGCTGTTGATGCTTCCACCTGTTTGTTGTCTGTTCAATTACAGCGACGGTGACAGTGACGCAGCAGCAGCTGTAGCAGCCTTTCCTGCCGCCTTCTCGCCCTGCGTCCTGGCGTGCTGCCAACTTATTGTTTATCTCAACTCTGCTGGCACAGTTCTACGTACATATATGTATGTATGTATGTATATATATAACATAAATGGGTGTATATAGAGACTTTAAGTATATACATGTATACGATGATATCTATTTGCTACCCACGCGACTTTGAGTTTTTATTATTATGTGCTTATGTATGTAAGCATATGTACATACAAACATATGTACGTTTGCATACACACAAACATACTATGTATGTACATATGTATGTGCTTTCAGTCTTAGCGTCTATTTTTAGTTGTCTCTTTCTGCTGTTCCCGCTTTCATTCCCATGCCATGTACATACATACATACATACATACATATGTGCGCCATTATATGACTTTTATGAGCAACAACAACTACAAGAAAAACATCAAAATAATGGCAATAACAACACTCACAACACAACAAATCCTATGTGTCTTCAAACAGTTCGTTTAAATTTCTGCATTATATACATATATTATATTTTTCACGATTGAGAGAGCCATAGGTTACGAAAAGACGACTGCGACTTTTGGCTCTCACTGCGCATGTACGTCACATGACCCAACGCGCCTAAAAAATGTATGAAATTTAGGGACTTTTTTTAGAAGACTTTAGTCTGTGCCTGTAAATTAAGTCAGATGTGAAATCCACTTCAGAATCTGATAGAGAACTATATTGCGCATCGATTGAGTGGCTTTGGTGCTCTGTAGGTTCAATACTTATTAAATAATACGTATTTAAACTTAGAAAATGTTGCCAGCCCGAATGTTTGCATTCAAACTTATCGCTCAATTTTAAAGCTATGATTATGAAACTTGGCACAAGTCTTTATTTTCGGTGCAGGCAGTACATATTTGAAAACCAGCAGGATCGAATCACTATATCATATAGCTCCCATACGAATAATAGGTTGACAACTATGTTCTTGTATGAAAAACTTTTTTTTGTTTTTGTATATAGTGTAACCAAACTCACCAAATTTAAGTTTAATCATGTTCTACACATGCTTACCAAATTTCATTAAAATCGGACATATATATCTTATACCGCCGTGGGAGCGGTCGGTTGCAACTTGACTTGTGGTATGAAAAATGTATGCAAATTTACCACTTTTGATGGCAAAGCTATTTAACAAGTCAAACGGGTAGTATTTAATTCATTTATTGTAGTTTTATTTCGTTCTTCAGGCATTCCAGCACATTTTGCAGCGTTTGCATACAACAACTCCGGTCGCTCCTAGGGCAGGTATAAGATACATGAGTTTGGTTACACTATATACAAAAACAAAAAAAAAGTTTTTCATACAAGAACATAGTTGTCAACCTATTATTCGTATGGGAGCTATATGATATAGTGATTCGATCCGGCTGGTTTTCAAATATGTACTGCCTGCACCGAAAATAAAGACTTGTGCCAAGTTTCATAATCATAGCTTTAAAATTGAGCGATAAGTTTGAATGCAAACATTCGGGCTGGCAACATTTTCTAAGTTTAAATACGTATTATTTAATAAGTATTGAACCTACAGAGCACCAAAGCCACTCAATCGATGCGCAATATAGTTCTCTATCAGATTCTGAAGTGGATTTCACATCTGACTTAATTTACAGGCACAGGCTAAAGTCTTCTAAAATTAGTCGTTGATTTTCATACATTTTTTAAGCGCGTTGGGTCATGTGACGTCACTCGCTCGCTCGCCGAATAACGGCGCCTAATGGACATGCGCATGGCGTAACCTATTGTCTCTCAACCGTGTTATATTTTTAGAGTCGCCACTCTCCCACTTTCATTCACATCCGTCGTCTTATGCGCTCATTCATGTATGTATGTACATATGTATGTACAGTCTGTTCCGATCACTATACTACTGACTCTTTCGTTTCTGTGCGATCAGCATAACATTGCGCGACCGCCCGCCAACGAACGCCGTCGCTAACTGTTTGGTTTGCTATTCGGATTCATCGAAGCAATCGCTGCTATGTCCGATATAAACCTTATCTGCGAAGTGAGTAAAGAAAGATGTGGGTGCTTTTAATTAAATGCCCACAGTGACTTCTCATGTATGTATGTATGTACACTAGCTGGTATATGTATGTATATATGGTAAGATATATTAGACATACATACTTTGATCAAATTTGGTCTGCATTTGTAGAACATAAGGAAACTTAAATTTTGTGAGTTTGGTTAGCTTACCTTTATAAACAAAAAAGTGTTTCATACATAAACATACTTGTTGACCAATTGTTCCTACGAGAGCTACATATATAGTGATTCGATCCGGGTGGTTTTCAGATACATATGTATTGCCTGCACCGAAAGGAAATATTTGTGCCAGTTTCATAATCATAGATTTAAAATTGAGCGATAGGTTTGTGTGCAAACAGGCGGACTGGCAACATATTTTAACTTTAACTACGCATTATATAAAATATATGGCACCTACAGGGCACCAAAACCTATCAATAAATTATGAATTTCTCTACAATATGCTGGAAAGATTTTCAAAATCGGACTGGAATTACCGCCAGACGAGCCGACATACTAAAAAAATGCCAGTGATTTTCATACAAGTTCAAAAGCGCCCGCTCACATTCATGACTTGTGACGTACATGCGCAGTGAGAGCCAAAAGTTCAGACTTCTTGTCGTAACCTTTGAGCACTCTCAATCGTGATCGGACACAAATATAAAGCACTAGCAGGTAATATCCCGGCTTTGCCCGGGGAAATATTTAGATGAACGTTTAATTTTTTTTATTTGACTAGTTTTGTCAACCGTAAGAAATACAACTAAATAGTTGAGCCACGTGACTTATGTTTCCTGTAGGGCCATGAAAATGCCTTTGAAAAAAAATAAAAAAATTCCCACTCATTTGTCCTTGACTTCCATTTCACGCCAGGGGCGACGCGGAGTAGATTGTCCAAAATCATTTGGTATTTTAAGCCAATTTCAAGAGTAATACTGAGTAATCCCGAATCAATCTCTCCAACTGTTTTCCGCCCGTTGCATTGCCCGCAAAGTACCGAGGTTTTTGTATTTATATTTGGAAATAAGTATAAAGCCACGTGTATTTTTCAAAACCGGTAGCACATGTGACTAATTATTTAATGTGAGGGGCTTCGAAAATTAGTTTCAAAATGATTGAATGATAAACAGATGTTTGCAAATGAGTTTGAAGTCAATTGGACGATAATCAAAAAAATTTCATTCCTTTCATTCCTTTGGGATAGATTTTCCAAAATCTTTGGACACCGCGCCTATTATGTGTTTGGGTAGAACCTTGAAAATGAGTTTGAAGCCAATCGCATGAAAATTAAATAATTCCAGAATGCCAGACTTTTCGACCGATTTTCCGACCATGGGGCTGAATTTCCCAATATCTCTGATACACATGTCGAATTCATTTATGCAAAGAGCTTTCAAAATGACTTGGACGTCAATCGGACGATAATCAAAAAAGTTTCATATAACAGCTTTCCACGAATTTTTCGACTTTTAGGGTAGATTTTCCAAAATTTTTGACCATTGCGCCTATTTTTTTTCCCATAGAACCTTGAAAATGAGTTTGAAGTTTGAATCGCATGAAAACTAAAAATGTCGAATGCCAGAGTTTTTCACCGATTTTCCGACCATGTGGTCAAATTTCCCAAAAACGCTGATACACGTGTCAAATTATTTTACGTGAAGAGCTTTGAAAACCAATTTAAAGGTGGTCGGACTAAAATTAGACTTTCGCCCGTACAACCTTGAGACCCCCATTTTCCGCCCATGGGGGTGGATTTTCCAAAATCGATGAAATATTAGTCAAATTAATTTTTGCGTAGATCTCTGAAAATGAGTTTGAACCTGATTAGATGGTAAACAAAAAAGTTTCACACAACAGTTTTCCGCGATTTTCCACGCTTATGGGTGGAATTTTCCAAAATCCCGTCTTAGTGTGCACTTTCATCATAGATGGAACCTACTGTGAAAATTTCAGCATCCTAGCTCTTATGGTTTGGGCTGTGCGATGATTGCCAATCAGTCATTCAGTCAACCCGAACTCTTTTATATATATAGAAGATATGTTGATATTCCTCTCCGATTGAATGCACTGGACCAGCAGCAGGGTCAGAATGTACCCCACGGTCAGAAGCAAACGTTGCAGTTGCATGTCAGGTGGAGTTTTTTTTTGGATACTGTCGATATACTACTGTTACAGTCGCGGCAGAACGCGCGGAATTCTTTTGGCTTCGATTGCAGCACTTTGCTTTTATTACTGTGCGCAATCCGAAATGTCGATATTGTCGATAGCTTACGATAGCTTATATCATTCAGATTAGATAAAGGCATATCGGCTCAAGCATTCCACTGCGGTCGAGCCAGCCAGAGATAAGATAACCGCGGTTTCGTCTTTTTTATAGCCTTATGACTATATGATGCCTGTGGATTGTTACCGGCGTAGGGTAGAAATAATTTGAGCACAATAGGCTATTCACACTGAGCCACCATCTACCATCCACCATCATCTGGCGTGATGGTTGCATAGTTTTACCCGTGCCGAAATTTGACCATCAGTCCCACCATCTCATTTGGATGTTCCTATTCCCCACGAGCCTTTTCTTTTTTATGCCGATGGTTTTCGTATGCAACACTGAACATTTGATATTCAATTCGAAGAAGTATAAAATGGCTACAACAAGAGAAGCAATAGTAAAAAACAAATGAGAAATGAATGAATCTTTTATATATATACATTTTTTAAACCAGTCTGATTGACCTAACAAAATATACAAAATGGCCGTAATGTGGACTTCAAGAATTGAATAATATTGAAATGCCAAATCTATCTAGGAGTAAAACCATGACCAAAATTGCATTTATTATAATAAGCATTCGGATTTGACAAACTTATGGTAGATTTAATTCTAAGTAGAACATCTCTCAAAGAATTGCAAATTCGAAATTAAGGGACTTCAAGAATCGTCGTCGTCTGCCTGCTGCTCTAAAAACTAAATTTCGTCTATTTTGTCGAGTTCCGTCATTAGTTTATTAATTCAATCCTTGTGTTGCTGTAAATCAGCAACAGCAACAACCAATTTCTTAATGAAATTCATTTTAATTAATACTTTAAAAATTTTCTTGTCTGCTTTATAGGTGAGTGAATCATCGGGGAACGCCACGCGTTCACACTGACAACACAACATCAAAATCAATTCTACCCTTTGACGCTAGCAGAGAGCAAAATGTAATAAATTATTTTAAAATTAATACAAATGGATTTCGCTAAGAAGGTGGCTGGTGTTGGTGGATTTGCGCAGCATATTACAGTTTTAATTGCTAAGCTAATGACGGAACTCAACAAAACAAATGAAATGTAGTTTTTAGAGCAGCAGGCAGACGACGACGTTTTCTTGAAGCCACATTTCGACCATTTTTCTTGTTGTCTTGTTAGGTTAGTCAGTCAGGTTTTAAAGGAATTATATATGCGTTGATGGTTTGGCCGGCTCGAGGTCCAGATTAAAAATTAAAACAAAACAACATTGTTGCCGTTGACAAGCGAAAGGCAGGATTACGAGTTTAACCGCAAGGCGGGGTTTTATTCTGTTGCGGAAAATGAACAATGTTAATCTTAAAATTAGCTCTACATTATTCTTACCGCAGTCTTTCTCCTGCAGCTCTCTATCTCATGACAATAAGTGAACGATTTTAAGTAATGGCGCGACACGCCGATATAAATGTGCCCGTACATTCAGAGGCTCAAAATCCATACTTTACAAAATACTAAATACTAACAATCGATAACTAATTCGACCCGCAACATCCCCTCCTCCGTGAAGAGAATGCTTCACTCACATCTAGTACAGCTAGCTTACAGACGGGACGCATTAGCACTCGGGCTCGATTGTTGTCCGTAACGCGCACTCTAGCGCGTCTGGGCACTCCATCTGGTCCAGCGTATACCTCCTCCACGATGCCTCGTTGCCACTCCCTGCGTGGTACCGCTGGATCGCATATGAACACCACATCACCATGGTGTATCGGCGCGGCGCGCTCGCACCACTTTGTGCGGCGCACGAGCGTAGGTAGGTACTCAGACACCCACCGTTTCCAAAAACGGTCTCGCATCAACCGCGCTATGCGCCACTGTTTCCTCGTGGCACATCTGTCATCCAGTTGTCCGTTGTCACTGGGCGTATCCGGCAGATTCGCCACTCCCTTTAGCAAATCATTTGGCGTAAGAGGGGCTTCCTGATCCACTGCAATCGGCAAGTGGGTCAGCGGACGAGAGTTCACAATATTTTCAGCTTCGATTAGGAAACTCTCCATCACATGCTCCTTGGGCGCCACCTCCTTCACTGTGTGGCGCAGCACCCTCTTGACGCACTGCACCATCCTTTCCCAGGCTCCTCCTTCAGCTGGGTTTGCTGGGCAGTTGAAGATCCATTCGATGCCCCTGGCTGACAGCTCGCCTTGGATCTTCTCCGGCTCGAATACTTCGGCGAACTTCTTGGCCTCTCTGTCAGCCCCAACAAAGTTCTTGCCGTTGTCACTGCGCAGTCTGCGTACAGGACCGCGGCGGCATATGAAATTCCTGATCACGATTATGCAGGAATCGGTTGACAAGTCATGTGCCAACTCCAGGTGTATTGCCCGTGTTGTCAGGCACGTAAACAGGGCAACCCACCGCTTTTCTTTGCGACGTCCAATCGTCACGAGCAGTGGTCCAAAATAGTCAAGTCCAGTATACTTGAATGGCCATCCATTGGCCTCCAATCGGTCCCCTGGCAAAGGACCCATTATAGGTTGCGCTGGCCGCGCTCTCAGCTGCTTGCACGTGTTGCATCCAGAAATCGTCTTCTGCAGCACTCGTCGCAGATTGGTTATCCAGAACTTCGTCCGGATCTCGCTGATTGTGGCATCCACGTTTTGATGCCTCATCTTCACATGGTAGTGGTTCACAATCAGCTCGGTCAGTGCGTGCCGGTGTGACAGGATTACGGGCCTCCTCGCGCTATGCGGCATGCACAGTGCGGCATCAACCCTGCCATACGCACGCAAGACTCCATAATCATCCAGGTAAGGCGCCAGCCCTCGGATGTCACTCCGTTTAGTGACACTCTCCCCGTAGTTGGCGGCTTGCATCTCGGCAGGAAATGCCTCACGCTGCGCCAGCCGTATCAACAGGTACTCAGCCGCCTCACACTCAGCAGCGGTGAGGCCATACTGTTCGAGCTCACTTTTCTGTCCGCGCGTTCGACGCGTGAACCTTAGGACCCAGGCAGTTGTTCTCACCAGTCGATTGTAGCTCGAAAATCTCTGAAATGAAATAAAGAAGGTGTTTGCTGCGACTAAAGCAAACTCACTCGGCATCTCTTCTTCGTCGTCGCAGGGTGCACAGCATTCAGTGCCCGGTGTAGGTTGCGGCCAGCAGTTTTCCGGCTGCTGTAAAAACGCTGGTCCGTTTAGCCACCGTGACTGTTGGCTGAAGTCCACGGTGCTTTGCGGCCTTGTTGCGTCGTCTGCTGCATTTTCAGCAGTTGGTACCCATCTCCAGTGGGATACCTCCGTCGATTCCAGAATCTCCGCTACGCGGTTGCCTACAAATTGCTTATACCGCCGGTGGGTGCTGCCTATCCAGCGCAACACCGTTCTGGAGTCGGACCATAGTACGATGTTGCTGATCGAAACACTGTGTTCCTTTCTGACAGTGTCCATCAGTCTCGTACCCAACACAGCTGCTTGCAGCTCCAGTCGTGGGATTGACATAGTTCGCATCGGGCCGCACTTCGTCTTGGCACACACGAAGCATACACGCACGTCGTTGTTGCCATAAGTAACCCTCCAATAGGCGACTGCTGCAAATGCAGATTGGCTTGCATCAACGAAAACGTGCATCTGTATTTCTCGCACGAGCTCCGAGCCAAAATAATGGCGCGGACTCCGGAACTTTCCCACGTTGTTCATTTCTTGACGCCATTTAATAAAGGCGCTGCTGATCTCGTCCGTCAAAGGCTCATCCCATTGGATATTTTGTCGCCAAATCTCACGCAGCAATAACTTGGCAGTTATCATGAGGCAACTTAGAAATCCCAAGGGGTCGAAAGTTGACATGATCAGGCTCAAAAATTCCCTTTTTGTAGGGACTCGTTCCCCATTTAACACACTGATGGGAACTCTATGGTACTTCAAGTTGAATTTGAAGTCGTCTGTGGCTGGCTGCCAATACATGCCCAGAATCTTCTCTTCCGCTTCACTCCATCTGACGCTCTTGGCAGCGCCGTGTTCGCCCATGGCCATGACCACAGACGGTGAGCTGGAAGTAAACTGGCACAACTCAAATCCCGCGTTGGCATGTATTTCTCTTACACGCGTTGCTATGGCGATGGCTTCGCTTTCGCTTGCGAAGCTATCCACATAGTCATCCACATAGTGATACTCAACGATGGCCTTGACCGCACGAGGATCAGACTCTTGGTACTGTGACGCATTCACAGTTTTCACGTGATGTGCGGCACATGGTGAGCAGGCTGCTCCGAACGTCATGACATTCATCTCGTACACATCGGGTTCTCGTCGGTCGTCGCCATTTCGCCACAGGAATCGTTGGGCACATCTGTCCCGCGGTTGTATCAACACCTGATGAAACATCTCTTTGATGTCTCCGCAAACTCCAACTGCGCCTTCCCGAAAGTGGAAGAGCACCGCTGGCAGTGATTTGTGGTGTTGCGGACCCTTGTCCAGCACCGAATTCAATGATACATCACCAACCTTGGCTGCCGCATCGAAAACCAACCGAATCTTTCCTGGCTTATTCGGGTTCTCGACTCCAAAGTGCGGCAGGTACCATAGTTTGTCGCTGTTGGCTAAAGCGACTTCATGATGCTCCAAGCGTCGAGCATATCCTTTACAGACGTAGTCGTCCATAATTCGTTTGTAGGCTTGCGCGAACTGAACGTCACGCCTCATTTTCCTTTCAATGTTGACCAGTCTACTATAAGCCATGTCGTAGCTGCGTGGCAACACAACGTTGTCGTCCTTCCACAATAAGCCGATCTGGTAACGTTGCCCCGCTCTCACCGTGGTTTCTTCGAGTATCCTTTGTGCTCGTGCATCATCTCCAGCTGCGACTGGCGGTGCAGGCTTCACTCCAAAGTTCTCGATCTCAAAGTAGTCATTCACCATCCGCTCAATAGTGTCGTCCCTCGACACTGCTAGTAGGCATGACTTCGGTGTTGGCGTTATCGACTGACCACCTACGGGCCCAAAAACCACCCATCCGAGTTCGGTGGCGGCCGCGTATGGTCCACGTATTGCAAACCGTCTTGTTTGCATTGGCAATCCAAGATGCGCATGATCCAATCCAATAAGAAGCTTTGGCACTACGTTGCTGTAAGGCTTCATTGGCAGACGCGCTGCTTTGTCTGTAGTTTGCACATCGCGCTGGTCTAGGCTCTGCATGGGCAGACTCAGATTGGAAACGGCGTACACGTTGCGCAAAGCGTGGCGTTTACGTTTACCCGCTCCACTAATATACAGGCTTACCATTTTGGTTGGCTCTCTGGTTGCCCTTCCTCCAAACCATTGAATGTTAAGCTGTCGGCGCTCACCTGCTAGGCCTAGGTCGCGCACCAGTTCATCGTCGATCATTGTTACCGACGAACCCTCGTCCAGCAGTGCGTATGTATCTATCCGCTTATTTGCCCCGTACAGAGTCACTGGTAATATGCGGAATAGTAGACGTTCTCCCTCTGGATCAATACAGCTCAAATTCCTTTGTTGCGTCGCTTAAGTCTCCGCTGGCTGCGGTGACCTGGCAGCGCTTTGATACGGACCCGCTGGCTGCGTTATCCGTTCTCCATTTGTCCCTCGATCATCCGCTGGCCGCGGTGACCTCTTGGATTCATTTACCACATCGTGTAGCAGACGGTGGTGCCTTTTCCGGCATCTGCTGACTTGGCATTCACTGGCTGCGCTGCAATGCCTAGCCATATGACCACCTCGTAGGCACGAGAAGCAAAGCCGATGCTCCTTCACAAGTCTCCATCTGGCCGATGGGAGAGCTCGGTTGAACTGCTTACAGTCCCTGACTGCATGTTGTCCGCCACACAATAGACACTGTTTGAGGCGACCATCACGTCGCCTTTCGTATTTCTGGTCGATGCTCTCTTTGCTATCGATGTCCACAATCGTGCATACCAGATTAGCGTAATCCGATAACCACGTACTGAAATGCACGATCGTCGGATACGGCTTTATTATGGCAGCGTGTCTAGCCCACTCCACTCTCTTACTTGGTGGTAGTTTGGCGACCAACTCCTCCATAAGCATAGGATTTGCTAGATGCTGCTCCCCGTTGGCTGCTTGTAGAAAGGCAGCAAGATTACTCACACGGGTTGCGAACGGCACGATTTTCGCAAGGTTGTGCTCTTTAATCTGCTGCACCTCCCTCACACTGTATAGCTGGCTGCGTATCAATTGCTCCGATCGGCCATATCTGAAACGCAACTGTTCTATAACAGTACTAACATTTCGGGGGTGTATGAGCAACGACTTCACAGTATCGCGCGCATCACCCTTCAGTGCCTTTAACAGGCGTTGGTTATTCTCCAGATCTGTACAGTTGTACGCCGCTGTCGTTTCTGTGAATGCACATAGGAAGATCGGCCAATCCTCAGGCAAACCTCCGAACTCCGGCAGATCAGGCAGTCTACGCGGTGTCCATTCGTTACTTGTACGCTGTGTCATCCATGTGCAAGCCCTTGGTGAGATTGTCGGTGCCAAGACGCTTCCATGCTGACTTGCTTCTGGTGCTACATAACCTAGCGCTGGCGGCGCAGAGTTTGCAGCACAAGATGGAGTTGAGCGGCTTGATGTCGTATTACAGTTTCCCATAACTGCAATCTGTTGCTCAGTTTGTGACTCAAGTGTTGAACTTCCACTCAATGATGTGGGAAGAGCGACGTTCAAAGATGGCAGTTCACTTAATGATGGCGCTCTACTCAAGTTTTCACTCAAGAGAGGCATTGCGCTCAATTCCCCCGTTAAGCCTGGCGTCAGCGCACCAACTGTACTGCGTACTCCAGTACCGCTCGATTTAACGAGACTGGTAACTGTACTCACATGTTGGCGACCGGACTTTGACCTCTGCAGCTCTTCCTCCAACGTGGCGATCCTCTGCATCAGGTCCGCGACTTGGACGCTCGTGAGCTGAACGGTCTGGCCTGGTCTTCCAGCCGGTTTACTGGGCTGTGCACTTGATTCCGCAGCCACAGTGCTGGGCCTTGTAGTTTGCGGCGCACTGACAGGAACTTGCAGAAGCTCCTGCTGCGCCACACGCGATGTAGATCCAGTCTTCTGCCCACCATTCCCGCGTGGGCTCCGCCTGGAGGGTGAACGCTGTAATTTGCTCATCCCAAGAGGCCACTACCGTATTTTGACGCTGGCTGCGTCCCAATGGAAACTCTCTAGCTGGGGTGAAAGCCCTTGGCCTGTGCTGCGTGTGTACATATGCACGCACCGTAACTGTAAAATGTTACACCACGTCTTATCGCCAGCGCAAGTTACCCTTGCAGTTCTCTCGCAAGTAGAACCGCGAATAAAAGCTGTTGCCGTTGACAAGCGAAAGGCAGGATTACGAGTTTAACCGCAAGGCGGGGTTTTATTCTGTTGCGGAAAATGAACAATGTTAATCTTAAAATTAGCTCTACATTATTCTTACCGCAGTCTTTCTCCTGCAGCTCTCTATCTCATGACAATAAGTGAACGATTTTAAGTAATGGCGCGACACGCCGATATAAATGTGCCCGTACATTCAGAGGCTCAAAATCCATACTTTACAAAATACTAAATACTAACAATCGATAACTAATTCGACCCACAACAAACATAAATTAGTTGTTAAATTGTTCCGATATATTTCGGTTACACCACGTTAACCGTCTCCAGGGTGGCTACAACATACGTACATTTCAAATTAACAATTATAAAATTAACTTACTGATTTTACACGTCAGTCCTGTGTGGCGTGGAGTTGTCAACTAACTACTGTTTCGGTGTAAGTAGGTGTCTGTATATGTGCGCGCAGTTTTCAGTGTCAATTTTGTAGTTTAGTCTTCTGTGTGTCGGTATGTTTATTATATGTAGCATTTTAAGTGTGAAGCGTTTGTGGTAGTGAGGTTCTTGTTGTAGAATTGTTGTTGCCTCGAAATTCGGTGAGTGGCCGCTCTCTAAGCAGTGTGACGCTAGTGCAGTTTTTTGTATTTGGGTTTGGTGTCTTAGTTTTATGTCTGATTTATGTTGTGATAGTCTGGTTTTTAATTTTGATTTTGTGGTCCCAACATACACTTTGTTGCATGTATTGTTTATGTCTCCGTTGCATGGTATCCTATATACTACGTTGTTTTTGTCATTCATCGGTATTTTGCATTTAATTTGGTTGTAAAAACTCCTCATAGTGTTGGATGGCTTATGTGCAATTTGAGTATCTTTATTGTTGTAACATTCCGATTTTTGAATTCTTTCTGATAGATTAGGTACGTAAGTTATTGCTCTGTAAGATTTCGTCTGTTGTTTTTCTTTTGATTTTTTGGTGTTGTATCTATTGAATAGGGTGTGTATTGTCCATATTGGAAAGTCATTTATGCATGTGTGCGTCGTCCGTGTGAGCTTTGTCTATGATCGCGATCAAGATGAGCGCGATCACAGAAACTAAAGAGCGCACTCCTCTCAACCGAAAGTTTCTTGATCGCAGAAATATCAACATATGCTTGATATTTTTCCCCGATCATGAAGCTTTGTTGTTGCCAAATTACGCTCTTTAGCATATTTTGTGGTAGTTTTTTGCATGCACTTCATATGGAACGCGCTCAGAGTCGTATGTGTTGTTGCTTTTCTATTGAACACACGTACACGCATGGATCGCGATCAAGATTGAAGTGAGTTCCCACCTTTAGTTTGTCGGAAATGTTTCTCTCACTCTCAAAAAACGCTAATGAGTCATCGTTGCTTAGCAGCTGTTTTATGTTTGATGTTGATTTTGTCATCTCTTTGTTATGTGCGTTGAGAAGATAATGTTTGTATTTTATAAGAAGACTTTGTATTTTTGTATGGAAGAAGTGTGTGTGTCTAATGAGAATTTTGTGTATGTCAACGTTACAGTCTCTGTCATAGGTGAATATATTATTGAGCTTAGTTGTGTTTTGTATAAATTTTGGGATTAGTTTGTGTTTACGGCATTTTAAAAGAATTTTTAGATTTAAGTTTTACAATTTTAGTGGATGTTTTTTGAAATTTGTTAATCAGAGTCCTATGGTTGTTGTAGTTATATATGTGATATATGCTGACGGCGTGCCTTCCGTTTATTGTATAAATTGTAATTTGGCGACCTTTCTAGTTTATACGTTGATGGTTTGGCCGGCTCGAGGTCCAGATTACAAATTAAAACAAAACAACATAAATTAGTTGTTAAATTGTTCCGATATATTTCGGTTACACCACGGTAACCGTCTTCAGGGTGGCTACAATATACGTACATTTCAAATTAACAATTTCATTAACAATTAACAATTATAAAATTAACTTACTGATTTTACACGTCAGTCCTGTGTGGCGTGGAGTTGTCAACTAACTACTGTTTCGTAAAAACTAGAAAGGTCGCCAAATTACAATTTATGGAATTATATATGGTATATGCATATACCCAAAGTACCCAGCCTCATTGGTCATCTATCTAATTATGTTTTTGTAATTGCTCTTAGGCATAGGCGAGCAATGCGCATATATGTACATATACGGCTCATTTCATAAGCCAATGCATAATAAAATAATCTCGAGTGTTTCCTTTCTATTTGCTTTAGACGTTGGCGCACCACTGATATATACGATTCAGCCATTTTTCATTCGTTTTTATCTTGTTCTTCTTGTTTACGCCATTAATTTTTGTTGACATTGTTTACATTTTCGTAGTGAACATCAAATATTCAGTGTTACATTCGAAAACTATTGCCTAAGTATCGTAAGGGAACGTGTGGGATAGTAACATCCAAAAGAGATGTTGGGACGGATGGTCAATTTTCGGCACGGGTACAACTATGGGCACATCATGACAGATGATGGCGGATGTTGGATGTTGGCTCAGTGTGAATAGCCTATAATATTAATTTAAACAGTTAATTTAGACGTTTTACACATTTTATGGGTACAGTATGTTAAACGTTTAGTTTTGTACACCAAAATATTTACTGCATAATATAAGACAGGCACCTGACACTGCCTAAGTCAGCAGGAATGATTACCGGAATCAGCGTCATTGATTAGATATTGAGCTAGTCAATTAAATATACTGATGACGATGACGGTGTCGTCATTACTCGCCGGCAACGCATTGTCATTGAATTTTAAAACGAATTCCCGAACGGTTTCGTCATTATCCAAGTTCGCGTTCATTCGCTCATTAGCGTTGCTTATACATAGACTATTTACACGGAGCACATCATCGGGAAACGCTTGGATAAATGGTGAAACACCGATCCACACTGCCACCATCTACCAATCAATTCAACATTTGGCGTCAGCAGACAAGAAAATTTTTAAAATATCAATAAAATATCGCAACATAACAATGATTTAATGAATAAATTTATTAAAGAACTTATGACAAAATAGACGATGTGTACTTTTTAGAGCAGCAGGCAGACGACTTGGTAATTTTGCAATTTTTGTAGACATCGTTACTTTACAGGATATGTTCTTTCTAGACTTCAATCTACCATAACTTTCTCAAAACTGAATGCTTATTATTAGACCTCGGATTTTGCATATTTGCATATTCTTGAAGGATTAAGATATTTAAATTCTGATGACACCAAAATTCGTTTCATTGAAAATAGAGGTGAAAACGATATGCATATTTTTTTTTTTTGCATATTTGCATATTTTGCATATGCATGACATATGCAAAAAATATGCAAAATATGCAAAATATATGCGAAATATGCAAAATATATGCAAAATATGCAAAATATATGCAAAATATATGCAAATCAATCTACCATAACTTTCTCAAAACTGAATGCTTATTATTAGACCTCGGATTTTGCATATTTACATATTCTTGAAGGATTAAGATATTTAAATTCTGATGACACCAAAATTCGTTTCATTGAAAATAGAGGTGAAAACGATATGCATATTTTTTTTTTTTGCATATTTGCATATGCATGACATATGCAAAAAATATGCAAAATATGCAAAATATATGCGAAATATGCAAAATATATGCAAAATATGCAAAATATATGCAAAATATATGCAAAATATGCAAAAAATATGCAAACACTTTTCTATTTTAAACAAATCAAGAAATAATATAAAAGCGATTCAGGGGGTCGTGTACATATTAAAATTTTATTTTATAGGATTAAAATTATTCAATATAATTATTATTACAATATATAACCATTATTTTCTCTAAATTATTTATTAAGAGGCTTTGACGTTTTTCCCCAAAAACCATTTTGTAGGCGGAAAAGCTTCTTTCAACATCACAGGAAGTAATTGGAGCAAATTTGTATTTTGTTATATTTTCGTTTGAAACGGGCTTAAGTCCAGACAAATCTTCGGCATTGAGACTTAAAATATCATTAATTTTTGAAATTATATTACAGTCAGGATTTCTTTTCAAAATGCCTTCAACTCCATTCTAAAAGCACCACTTGTGTTCTGAACAATATTTTCAGCTTCCTTAAATAACTCCATTGACTTTGCCAATGGGAGACCCTTTGCTTCCAAGGAAGTTATTATTTCGGCAACTCTCCCGAAATTCGATTTTATATATATAAAATCGCGATGCAGTTGGGGACTTTTTATAAACTCTTTTGCCTGCTTTATACATTCAGCATCTTCTGGGTTCAATGTTTCAAGAACCTCAAATGGAAATTCAGAATTTTATTCTCTAGCAAACTAAAATCATTTCCAAAAATAATGGGTTATCGGATTGCATATAGTGATATTATCTTTCATATACTCGCACATGCATACACATATGACTTTTGACGATACGATTAAAAATAAACATTCCGCATTTCGGGAAATTAATCCTGTTTGATACTTAAAGATAATATATATGTCGGAGAATAGATGGTTTGTTTGAATTGAGCGCCTTATCGATAGAATGTAGTGTTGGATAAGTCTGTATATCGACAGTGTTGGTTGTTTAGTATCGAGTGAGATAATAGTGGCAACGCTATTTAATCGAGCGTGGCTCTGAGAACGTTGCCGGAAGTCGTTGAAAAAGCACATGGTGAATAGGCAACTACAGAGACTCGCTGCACTCGACAATAAGTTAATAAATATGGAAAATAATATGAATACCGGTAACCTCTCGCCGATATCAGAAGTGGGATATAATCCTCGCCAACTAACCATGGACGATCAACTGCGTATGCTGATGGAACAGCAAAACCAAAATTTCCTGGCATTGGCAAAAACTTTGCAAGCGTCGGCACGAGAGCCTCAACAAAATGGCGCCGTTAATTTGTCAAAATTTAACGCAGACATTCCTGGAGCAGGCGCTATGCAATGGTGTGCTACAATTGACATCGTTTTAAGTGAAAGACCATTGCAAGCCAGCGCTTTAATTTTGGCACTAAGCAAATCTCTTGAAGGAAGTGCATCTCAATGGCTGTCTCAAATTTGTTACGCAGGCATAACATGGCCGGAGTTCAAGCAGTTATTCGAGCAGACATACGCAAACACAGAGATGCCAGCAGCCGCGTTTTTACATTTGCTTAATAGCCGCCCGAACAACGGTGAATGTCTTTCAATATATGCAAGCCGCTTAGTGACGTCACTCGTGACAAAATGGCGAAACATGAGCGCTGAGAAAATTGCGGTATCAGTTGTTTTGGGACATTTGGCCAATTTCGATCGTCGTGTGCAGAGAATCGCATACACAGCCAATATTCAAAACCTACGCGACCTACAGACTGAGTTGCAAGTGTTTGCGCTTGAGAAGAGACCACATAATTTTGGAACCGAGGACTCTGGAGCTAAACGTTTTAAGATGCTTCCTGTCAGGTGTCATCTTTGTGGTAACATGGGACACAAGAAGGCCGATTGCAGGAGTCGAAAACATTCTAGTGGCACTTTACAAGGACAGGATCAACGAGCTTCTCAATCACATCCCCAGTATGGAAAGGGCAACATTACATGCTATCGTTGTCAACAGCCGAGTCATATAGCGTCGCAATGTCCAAAAGCTGGTGGTGCATCTGGATCACGGACAGTAAAGAGAGCGGAATTGTGTGTAGTAGATGAGCCAAAAGCAAGTATGCTGGTGCGAGGTGAGAACATTCCAATTATGTTTGATTCAGGAGCAGAGTGCTCACTCGTTAAAGAAAGTTTTGCATGCAAATTAAGTGGTAAAAGAACAAGTAATGTTATAACACTAAAAGGCATTGGAAATGCAAATGTTCTTAGTACAATCCAAATTGATTGCGATGCTATGATAAATATAAATTGTTTAAATGTAATACTTCATGTAATACCAGACGAATGTATGCAAAACAATATTGTGTTAGGTCGTGAAGTTTTAGCTCAAGGATACTCAGCTTTAGTATCTTGTGAAGGAGTAGAGATAGTAAAAGCTAAAACAGTGAACGTATCCACTACATTGTTAAACAATTCCTATGATAAGCTAGAAACTGATGTATATGGCAAAGACAAAAACCAATTAATAACATTGTAAAAATCTTACACTAATTCGTTCATAAGTGGAACTCCCCAGACCCGTGTCAGTACAGGTGAAATGAATATTCGACTGGTTGATGAAAACAAAACTGTACAGAGAAGACCGTACAGATTTAGTTCAAGTGAAAGAGAGCTAGTTCGAGATAAAATACAAGAGTTGCTAGAGTGCAAGGTTATCAGACCAAGTAGTTCTCCATTTGCCAGCCCTGCGCTGCTGGTCAAGAAAAAGAATGGATCTGCAAGACTCTGCGTAGACTATAGGGAGTTGAATTCAAATACGGTCGCAGATAAATTCTCTTTACCGTTAATAGCTGACCAGATAGCCAGATTACGAGGAGCGAAATTCTTTACCTGTTTAGACATGGCAAGCGGCTATTATCAGGTTCCGATGCATCCAAAGTCTATCGAATATACTGCGTTTGTCAGTTTTTCAACGTGCAATATTGAAAGCATTAGGATATATTGCCTATTCGTACGTTATTGTTTACATGGATGATATTATGATAGTGGCTTCAACAAAAGAATTAGCGCTAGAGAGGTTAAAAATCGTTTTGGACATTCTTACAAAGGCAGGATTCTCATTTAATGTAGAAAAGTGTTTCTTTCTCAGAACTTTTGTTCAATATTTGGGATTTAAGGTGCAGGAAGGTGAGATTCGTCCCAACACACGTAAAATTGAGTCCCTGATTGCACTGCCACCTCCTAGATCGGTTACAACGTTGCGACAATTTATAGGATTGGCTTCGTATTTCCGCCAATTTGTTCTTGGATTTGCACAATTAATGAAACCATTATATTTTCTTACGTCAGCGACAAGTAATTTCGAGTGGAAAGATAAACATGAAGAGATTCGTAGAAAAGTTATTCACATACTGACCAACAATCCAGTTTTAGTTATTTTCGACCCTCAGTATCCAATTGAGCTGCACACTGATGCAAGTGCTCTTGGATACGGAGCTATCCTTCTACACAGGATCGACAGTAAGCCACATGTGGTAGAATATTATAGCAAGACGACAACACCATGCGAAGCCAAGTACACCTCATACGAGCTAGAAACTCTTGCCGTGGTTAATGCAGTTAAGCATTTTAGGCATTATTTACAAGGCAGAAAGTTTGTAATCTTCACTGACTGTAATTCGTTAAAGTCATCCCGAACAAAAATAGAGTTGCTGCCTAGGGTCTACCGTTGGTGGGCTTTTCTTCAAATCTTTGATTTTGATATACAGTATCGTGAAGGCAAGCGCATGGCTCACGTCGACTTTCTATCTAGAAACCCTCTGCCTCACAATAAGTTCACTGAAAAGTCTAAAATTGTTGAAAAGCGAATTGAACTAACTGAACTTTCAGAAGATTGGATTCGTGCGGAGCAACAAAAAGATGAAGATATTGTTGAGATAATACATAAATTAAATAATGATGACTATCCATTAGAAATATCGAAGACGTATGTATGAGCTAAGAACAGGTGTTCTCTATAGAAAAATTCAGAGAAACTATAAGACTCTTTGTTTACCAGTAGTACCCCGTGCATTTAGATGGTCGGTTATTAACCAGGTTCACGAATCTATTATGCATCTAGGATGGGAAAAGACACTCGATAAAGTGTATGATTATTATTGGTTCGAGGGCATGGCTAAGTACGTTCGAAAATTTGTTGAAAACTGCATAACTTGTAGAGTTTCAAAATCGAGTTCAGGGAAACCACAAATTGAATTACACCCCATTGCGAAAGTAAGCATTCCATGGCACACAGTGCACATAGATATTTCAGGCAAGCTAAGTGGCAAGAGTGATAGAAAAGAGTATGTCATTGTGCAAATTGACTCATTTACTAAATACGTATATCTTTACCATACTTATACACTTAATGCGGAAAGTTGTATTATGGCATTAAAATCGTCGATATCCTTGTTTGGCGTCCCAAACCGAGTTGTGGCGGATCAAGGAAGAAGCTTCACTGGTGCTAAATTTGTGGACTATTGTGCATCTCAAAAGATAAAACTGCACTTGATAGCCACGGGAGCAAGTCGGGCGAATGGCCAAGTGGAAAGGGCGATGAGTACCTTGAAGGGTCTGTTTACCGCCGTTGAGACTAGTAAGCGTTCTTGGCAAGATGCGTCAGGAGAGGTACAGTTGGCCATTAATTGTACCATAAATAGAGTTACAAAGGCGAGTCCGTTAGAACTGTTAATGGGAAAGGTTGCTCGACCTTCAGGTTTAATTCCGATAAATGATTCAGAAACTGAGGTTGATCTAACCGAAATCAGGACACTAGCTCTTAAGAATATGGAAATGGCAGGCAAATATGAAAAGCTTAGATTTGACAGAAATAAGGCAAAGCTAATAAGATTTAGTGTGGGTGATTTTTTTTTACTAAACAACAGTGAAAGACACCAAACGAAGCTCGACCCTAAGTTTCGAGGTCCTTTTCAGATCATCAAAGTCTTAGATAATGATAGGTATATGCTAAAATGTATGAAGAGTAGGAGACAATATAAGTATTCACATGAGAGCTTAAGAAATATGCCGGACGGGCAGGTACCAAGCGAGCTAGAAATCGAGGAGAGCCCACTAAGAGAAGCCGTTGAAACAGACAGTATGGAAGCTGTTGAAACAGACAGTATGGAAGCCGTTGAAACAGACGGTATGGAAGCTGTTGAAACAGACAGTATGGAAGCCGTTGAAACAGACGGTATGGAAGCTGTTGAAACAGACAGTATGGAAGCTGTTGAAACAGACAGTATGGAAGCCGTTGAAAGAGACGGTAGTGATGCTGTTGAAACAGACAGTGTTGAAAATTGTTAAGAGAAAGTAGTGGAAGGTGTATAGCGATGCACGGTAATCGATTGCTACGTGGCGGTACCTGGCCCAGTAGCTCTAGTTGTTGTGGATACTGAGAAATAAGAAAAATATAATGAAGACAAAGTTGTTGTTGAAATGGACATATTAGATGTAATGTAATAATATTAAATGGTAAATGTTTAAGGAAGAAAATGAGAATGAAAAAAATATATGTTAAGAGAAAATGAAAAATAACCTGTTATATTAAGCGAGTATACTCTAAGAAATTAGTTGTGTAAAAGGAAGATTACTGATTGAAATTAAAGTTTGTTTATAACGTTTTAAGAAAAGTATTGGTTACACGAGGGCGTGTAATGTGTCAGAATGGCCGTGTCGGAGAATAGATGGTTTGTTTGAATTGAGCGCCTTGTCGATAGAGTGTAGTGTTGGATAAGTCTGTATATCGACAGTGTTGGTTGTTTAGTATCGAGTGAGATAATAGTGGCAACGCTATTTAATCGAGCGTGGCTCTGAGAACTTTGCCGGAAGTCGTTGAAAAAGCACATAGTGAATAGGCAACTACAGAGACTCGCTGCACTCGACAATAAGTTAATAAATATGGAAAATAATATGAATACCGGTAACCTCTCACCGATATATACATATGTTTTTTAAATCTACAAAGTGTTCTTCATATATCTCGAAAGTTCTTATTTTAAGAATTTCGGACTTAAAAAAATCGTTCCTAATATAAGAATTCTGTACTCATAATAAGACTTTCCGAGCTTGGTCTGATTTTGACACCAAATGTACGTGGTTTGAGTACAGAATACTTAATTTATCTCTGAGTGTAGAAATATAATAGCTCGCCCTTTAATATTTAACGAGAGGAATTCAATTTTAAGATGTAATTCGGTTGCATATGTTTTGCATATTTTGCATATATTTTGCATATTTTGCATATATTTTGCATATATTTTGCATATTTTGCATATTTTGCATATATTTTGCATATTTTGCATATTTTGCATATATTTTGCATATTTTTTGCATATGCTTTTGCATATTTTTTGCATATATTTTGCATATTTTCGATATGCATTAAGTTTTTTTTATATTTAAACGGTAAGACGTCTGCATACAAATTTTTTTATTATAATAAATGTAATTTTGGTAATGATTTTACCCCTTGTTAGGTCAGTCAGTCAGCTTTTACAAATTTAATATATGAAAGATGCTGTCATTTCTCATTTGATTTTTACTCTTGCTCTTCTTGTTTTTACCATTGATTTTTGTTGACATTGCTACATTTTCGAAGTGAATATCAAATATTCAATGTTGCCTACGAAACTATCGGCTTGAAATCAAAGGGGAACGTGTGGGTAGAAATATCCAAATGAGATGGTAGGACTGTTGGTTAAATTTCGGCACGGGTAAAACTATGCGACCATCACGCCAGATGATGGTGGATGGTAGATGGTGGCTCAGTGTGAATAGCCTATTGTGCTCAAAATATTTCTACCCTACGCCGGTAACAATCCACAGGCATCATATAGTTATAAGGCTATAAAAAAGACGAAACCGCGGTTATCTTATCTCTCGCTGGCTCGGCCGCAGTTGAATGCTTGAGTCGATATGCCTTTATCTAATCTGAATGGTATAAGCTATCGTTAGCTATCGACAATATCGACGTGGAAACGACTACGGTAACAACATTTCGGATTGCGCACAGTCATAAAAGCAAAGTGCTGCGATCGAAGCAAACAAAATTCCGCGCATGCTGCCGCGACTGTAACAGTAATATATCGACAGTAACCAAGAAAAACTCCACCTGACATGCAACTGCAACGTTTGCTTCTGACCGTGGGGTACATTCTGACCCTGCTGCTGGTCCAGTGCAGTCAAATTACGCAGGCACGTCGCCTGATCTTCTACAGTCCGCACAGCAAAACGCTGACTAGCCAGCTGCTCATCTCCCAACGCGTCAAACGGCCCTGTCCGGCAGGTAAAATGCGGGATCATCGTGATCGCTGTCGGCGCGCTGTCATCTTTGTACGCAACACGTAAGACTCAAAGGGCGGGAGCCGCCACAGACGTTCTTCCCCGCACGCTGTGAGGTGCATATTTTCCTAGATTTTAGTTCTAAGTTATTGCAGTTTGGTTATAGTCATGAAGTGGTCTTGTATGTAATATTTATTGAATTTTAAAATGTATAGTTACGTTAACCAAATATACTTATGTATGTATAAGCTAAATAAATTATATATATGTATTTAGTTTACAAAATGTGTTGACGATTCCATTTCGTGTACACACACATGCATCTGTGTACATGTGCCAAAGATTGGATTTGGTTGCCAGAACACTATCACACTTGTGCGTCGATGCATGAATACCCTGGAAATTTATTTTTATTTTTATATAATATAAAAGCTTAAATGCGTGTTTAATTTAAATGGACACTATCAATTTGTTGTATTTTGGAGAACCTGGAATTATTTATGTTATTTTTACTACTTTTATTTAACATAAAATCTGTTATGCCTGTGCATTGTTGCGCTCATGACTCCAGTCATTGACTTCCCCAAAACGCTGGGTCAGCCAATTCCGAGTGTCAGTGGTTAACTACTCCCCCTCTCGAAGACCGACCGTCCTCGGTCGTATTGTAGCTTTTTATCAGCTCGGCGATCTGCTGGGCATCTCGTCGTTTCTTCACGAGCAAGCGAAGAAAGTAGAACCCCACTCCCATAGCAAATGTTAACAGAACTATGCTCAGGGAGATTGTCGACGTAGTTCCGGTGGTGACTTTGCTCCTAATTTCATTGATGAAGTTTAGGTTGTCTTCACTCAGACGGTGGATGTACGGGAGGCTGAGTATCGTGTCGTGGCCGCTGATATTTAGTAGCGGGGACGCTGCCACTGCCGGGAATCGATTTCGGACGCTGTTACGGTTCATGTATCGTGTGCCGTTGATGATGGCAAACGAGTTGAACGTGATTAGGTTCGTCCCGTCGATTTTTACCTCAGCGCAGTCGTCATAGACGAGAGTGGCGCTTTGGTCGTTTACGATGATGATACCGTCATCAACCACAGTGATGGGGTCGAGGTGGCTTGGTTGCGTTTGGCAATGAGCTGTGCCCCCAGAATGGAGGCCTTGTGCGCAAGTGCTGCCCTCAGGTTGCCTGCAGAATGTGGCTGTCGCCGTTTGTGAACAGTTCGTCACTGCCAGCATTTGACCATCGCAATCGGCCACCAAGTTATCCTGTAGCTGCAGAACCGTACCGTTGTGGACGACTGGGAAAACTGTTATTTTCTTGCACAGCTTGGTTACTATAGGGTACTGTATGATAAGATTAATTATATTATTTTTACGATCTATCTTAATATTAGACACTTTCAATATATCTGTAATGGTAGTCCCTGTGATTTGGTCAGTGAGAATTGACGTAAGATCAGAGTGATCTATTATAGCTGGATTTACTACGTTTAATTTCTCCAAAGTTAAAGTAAGCATTAGGTTCCCCAATTCGGTGATCAGAATCCTATTGCGCATCGCGAGTGTCTCGAACAGGTGACCGGTATCGGCTTGACCTTCCTTTGCTACTTTCAGAATTTTGTTCACGGTGTCTGTCAGCTGGTTGATTTTCTCCTGACTTCTAGAATTTATTAAAATTTGCCTATTGCTTGCAGTTGCGTCTGTGTTAGTTCTATCTGTCCAAGGTCGTCCGCGTCAGGGGTACCTGCCACAGCCTTAAGGGCTGTCCCCAGAAAGTCTAGACTTCTTACCCTACGATGGTGTATGTCGAGGGCCGATAGCATGTCCTGTACGTGTCCTGTGTCTATTGTCAACAGCTTCTTCATATGAGACTGCGGGAACATGACCGTCAACCTCATCGCGTCGTCAGCCATTCTTTTGTATTCCGTCAGGTTGGTCGTATGACGTAAGTACCCGTATTGGCTCCACAGTAAAATGTCGCCGTCCGTAATGGGAATGTAGTCCGAGTGGGTGTAGTCCGTTATACGTGCTGCCGTCATGGTCAGTATTGAAAGCGTCACCAAGGTAACCCTAGAGCGTTGATTTATATTTAAGTAGTAGTAAATGAAAAATTTTTAAAGTTTCTTCTTCATCGGAGGTTCTCCTTGTGGACCACCCTCCCCCCAATGAGGACCGTTGTCCCCAAGTCCGCTTCAACCTTTTTCTCGATACAAAGGGAAGATAACTTGTTTCCCAGCCTGCGATTTGTTTTCACTAGGACCTTTTCGCCTACCTCGAATACTCTATTCGGACATTTCTTGTTAATTCTGGCGTTCTGTTCGATCTGGGCCCCTTCTATTTTTTCCCTAACGTCGCGAATGCATTCCTGCGACGCATCATGCAATATTTCATTCGGCCTTTTGTCGATCACCGAGTGAATGGACCTGTTATACGCTATGGTTGCCTGCAAGATAAGGTTAACTGTGTCGACAATTTTCCTCTGGCGCCTCAGCCACCTGGATATTTCCAGCAGGGTGCCATGGAACCGTTCCACTTGGCCATTCGACGTGCTGTGGAGCGGTGGCGCATTTACAATGCTTACACCGTAATTGTTCATTAATAGGGACTTTATAGTCTCTGACTTGAACGCGAGCTCGTTATCGCAATATATTTGCTTTGCCAGTGGGAAGATGTTCATCAGCACCAGCAGAGGGGGCATTGTGTCCTCTATTGTACGGGAAGCGATGGGCTGCACTACCGCAAATTTGGAGAATTTGTCTAAGCAGGTGAGAAAGTGTTTCTTGTCCGTTGAGAAAATGTCGATGTGCAACATTTCCCCAGTTTGTGAAGGAATTGGCGTCTGGCCGAGTTCCTGTTTCTTCGGGTGCCTATCGTACTTTTCGCTGGCGCAAATTCTACAGTTTAGGACCACTTCGTTTGCCAACCTTGTCATCTTTGGGAAGTAATATTCCCGCATGACCTGTTTTACGTTTTCCTGAGCGGCCCTATGGGCTGTATTATGCTCCTTCGTAATTATTTCCCTTCTGTCATTAACGTCAAAGACGTCGGCTACAAAATTCTTACAAAACCAGAACTTTGTAGAAGGGAAGGTCTTTACAAGATCATGATGGATTTTTGCTAAGGCTGGTAAACTGCAGTGAATAGCGTTCACTACGTTTGGGTTGACGACGGCTTTGACCGTCTCGAACAGTGTTTCTCTATCATTGTAACTTATTAGATGTCGAGTTTTCTCAGAGAATATGATGAAATTTCTCTTTAAAGGAAATCGAGCTTCCTCTAGAACAATCTGATTCCGAAAACAGTTTAACGGCTTGTCGGTTGACTCTAAGGTGTAGGTCAGTGACAACTCACTATGGATCGTAGCCGTGTCAGACTCTGGCTCATTGTTGATACCCTGCAGGGCATTCAAGTTTTGATGCGATAACGCGTCGGCCACATGATTCTCTTTGCCTGGCTTATAAAAAAGTTTAGCCCCTGTTTCATCAATCCGCGCTTTCCAACGCTTGATCTTGGCGTTGGGATTGCTCTCGGATACAGCAAACGTAAGTGGCTGGTGATCGGTGAATATGTTAATATCCCTGACCCCGTAGAGAAAATGCCGAAGCTTAGCCAAAGCCCAAACGATAGCTAGCAACTCCCGCTCGTTAGTAGCGTAGTTTGCCTCCCTGTCTTTCAACGTGCGGGATATCATCGTAATAGGTCGGCCATTCTGGGAGAGGACTGCCCCTATGCCGTAGGCGGAGGCGTCCGTGGTCAAATCGAATGGCTCCTTATAGTCTGGGTACATCAATATTACGTCTTCCGACGCTAATATATTCCTTAATTTTTCGAACGCGTTGCGTTGGGAATCGTTAAGTTGTACCGGAATTTTCCTTGACCTATACTTGCTCACTGAGCCATTTTCCCCTTTAAGGATGTCGGACAGAGGTTTCGCGATCGCCGCAAAATCCTTGATGAATCAGCGATAATAGCTTGCTAAGCCCATGAAAGACCTTACGCTAAACACCGTTTTCGGCTCTTCGAAATGCTGAATGGCTTTAACCTTTTCAGGGTCTGTTTTCGCGCCGTTATTAGTCACTATAAAGCCGAGATACTCGACACTTTCTTTGAAGAATTGTGACTTTTCGTGTGCCACACGCATGTTTGCATCCATGAGGCTCTTCAAAACCCAATTTACGTGCTTGACATGGTCCGTTTCGTTTTCCGAGAAAACGATTACGTCATCCACGTAAACATAACAGGACTTTCCGATTTGCTCTCGCAGAACATCATCGATAGCCCGCTGAAAAATGCTGCCGGCATTTTTCAAACCAAAGGGGAGTCGACAAAACTCGTACTTCCCCCCATTAACTGAAAAAGCCGTTTTTTCACGGTCTCGCTCTGCCAGAGTGATCTGGTGATAACCTGATTTCAGGTCGAGTGTTGTAAAAAATTTGGCTTTTCCCAAGTTTGCCAATATCATTGCAATGCTTGGCATGGGGTATTTGTCGGCAATCGTTTTAAGATTGAGCTTCCTAAAGTCTATTACTAGGCGTTTATTTTTATTGCCCATCTCGTCCGAGCCATTTTTATCCACCACCCACAACGGATTATTGTATGGCGATTTGGATTTTCTGATAATGCCATTCTTTAGGAGGTCGTTGACCTCTGCTGCGACAAAATCTTCTACACCTTTCGGGTAGGGGTACAACTTCGAATAGACCACGGTCTCGTCTGTTGTACGAATCGTGGCTACGACAGCCGTGTTATAAGGCAGCGCCTCGTTAGAGTCCGCAAAAGCCTTTCTATTTCGGTGAAGCATTCGCAGAAAATCTGCCTTCACCGCAGGAGGTGCCTCGATTTCCCTATTTTTCGTATGGTTGACGTCGGTGCATTCATAGTACTGCAACGCCTCTGAAACCGCACCAATTTTTATTTTGCTCTCTTTCAAGCAAAGGAGCGCGCCCACTTGTTTAAGCAGGTCGAGGCCGATGATTCCATCAAAGGTGGACAAGGAATCTAGTAAGAAAAAAATGTGTCGCAACCAAACATGGACAACTTGCACTTTTCGGTAACATTGTTGGAACCATGAATAGAGTGAACGACGAAAGGGGACTCGACTGGGGTGACGCCTTTTAAACGCTTGTGCGGCTTGATATAATTCTTTGACGCGCCCGTGTCGATTAGAAATGTCATTACTGTCCCTGCCACTGTCCGCCGGATGAACGGCAGCCGGGACGTGCCCCTAAAAAATTAGCGCTATCGCTATCGTAATCAGGTTCGTTACCGTCCTCTATCTCGGCTGACGCCTCCTCTGCACTTGCTTTTAAGTGCTCCACTCTTTGCCGTCTTTGACCTGTCATGCGATCGGAACCGGCAGAGCGTTTATTTGTGTGGCCCTGGTTAGCGTTTAGCCTCCCCTAGCCTTGGCCTCTCTGAAAATTGGTTGGCTGCCTAAACTTCGAAGAAGACGGGTCAACGTCCATTGGCTCCGTGGCATTCTCGCCCCCAGTGCTGGCTTGGGTCTTGTCCGACGGCTGACCGATCTGCCTTTTAAAATGCGGGTTCTTACCCTGACTACCCTGAGGACCGCCCCTCTTTTCCTGTGGTTGCTGCTGCTGGCGCCCTTGTGAGCGTTGCTCCGAGCGCCCTTTTTCTTCTTGCCCTCTAGCAAAACTCGCTGCGAAGGCGTACCTTTCATGGTTGGCTTCGACTTCTTGAGCCAGCGCGAGTGCCGTAGGCAAGTCTGACGGGTGAGCCGCAAACAACACGTCGGTTAGGCTGCGTTTTAACCCGGAGATGAACACACAAAGTGCGTCACCCCAAAATTTTTCACACGTACCCGATGCCAAACTTTTGTCGTATGTCATATGGGCTTTGTTAGTAAGTAAGGTGAGCTTTTTCTCCACCTCATCATAGTATTGTAAAATCGACAAACTGCCTTGCCTAAGCGTACCCA
Organism: Hirtodrosophila histrioides; assembly: GCA_037075165.1. NCBI lineage: Eukaryota > Metazoa > Arthropoda > Insecta > Diptera > Drosophilidae > Hirtodrosophila > Hirtodrosophila histrioides. Next base: position 304,011 of record JBAMCL010000821.1, read on the forward strand.
TCTCCTGTTCAATTACGTGAATGGGCCGCTTGTCACTGTAAGTGAAATCAAGCCTTGCGATGACGGCCTCGAAATTCAATGGTGTATTGAATGACGCAAGAACCGCATCAGCAGGGCCCCTAATTTTGCTTCTTATAATTATGATGGCCTGGTAGTGCCGAGAACTGCCATCATACTTCTCGAAAATTTTGTATGAGGCATGTGCGGCCTGTCTCCACGCCACATACGTTTCCTGCGTGCCGTGGAACTCGGGCAGACATTTAACGGCGTCGAGGGGCTCATCACACTTGACTCCGTCCCTTATTTCGACGTCCCTATACACTTTTACCTCTGGTACGGACAACTGGGTGTTTTTTAATCTAGAGGACACCTGCAAAAGGTGTTCAGTTCAGTCAGTTCAGTCAGTTCAGTCAGTCAGTCAGTTCAGTCAGTCAGTTCAGTCAGTCAGTTCAGTCAGTCAGTTCAGTCAGTCAGTTCAGTCAGTCAGTTCAGTCAGTTCAGTCAGTCAGTCAGTTCAGTCAGTCAGTTCAGTCAGTCAGTTCAGTCAGTCAGTTCAGTCAGTCAGCTCAGTCAGTCAGTCAGTCAGTCAGTTCAGTCAGTCAGTTCAGTCAGTTCAGTCAGTCAGTTCAGTCAGTCAGTTCAGTCAGTCAGTTCAGTCAGTCAGTTCAGTCAGTCAGTTCAGTCAGTCAGTTCAGTCAGTCAGTTCAGTCAGTCAGTTCAGTCAGTCAGTTCAGTCAGTCAGTTCAGTCAGTCAGTCAGTTCAGTCAGTCAGTCAGTTCAGTCAGTCAGTCAGTTCAGTCAGTCAGTCAGTTCAGTCAGTCAGTCAGTTCAGTTCAGTCAGTCAGTTCAGTCAGTCAGTTCAGTCAGTCAGTTCAGTCAGTCAGTTCAGTCAGTCAGTTCAGTCAGTCAGTTCAGTCAGTCAGTTCAGTCAGTCAGTTCAGTCAGTCAGTTCAGTCAGTCAGTTCAGTCAGTCAGTTCAGTCAGTCAGTTCAGTCAGTCAGTTCAGTCAGTCAGTTCAGTCAGTCAGTTCAGTCAGTTCAGTCAGTCAGTCAGTTCAGTCAGTCAGTCAGTTCAGTCAGTCAGTCAGTTCAGTCAGTCAGTCAGTTCAGTCAGTCAGTTCAGTCAGTCAGTTCAGTCAGTCAGTTCAGTCAGTCAGTTCAGTCAGTTCAGTCAGTCAGTCAGTTCAGTCAGTCAGTTCAGTCAGTCAGTCAGTCAGTCAGTCAGTCAGTCAGTCAGTTCGTCAGTTCAGTCAGTCAGTCAGTCAGTCAGTCAGTCAGTCAGTCAGTCAGTCAGTCAGTCAGTCAGCTCAGTCAGTCAGTCAGTCAGTCAGTTCGTCAGTTCAGTCAGTCAGTCAGTCAGTCAGTCAGTCAGTCAGTCAGTCAGTCAGTCAGTTCAGTCAGTCAGTTCAGTCAGTCAGTTCAGTCAGTTCAGTTCAGTCAGTCAGTTCAGTCAGTCAGTTCAGTCAGTCAGTTCAGTCAGTCAGTTCAGTCAGTCAGTTCAGTCAGTCAGTTCAGTCAGTCAGTTCAGTCAGTCAGTTCAGTCAGTCAGTTCAGTCAGTCAGTTCAGTCAGTCAGTTCAGTCAGTTCAGTCAGTCAGTTCAGTCAGTCAGTTCAGTCAGTCAGTTCAGTCAGTCAGTCAGTTCAGTCAGTCAGTTCAGTCAGTCAGTTCAGTCAGTCAGTTCAGTCAGTCAGTTCAGTCAGTCAGTTCAGTCAGTCAGTTCAGTCAGTCAGTTCAGTCAGTCAGTTCAGTCAGTCAGTTCAGTCAGTCAGTTCAGTCAGTCAGTTCAGTCAGTCAGTTCAGTCAGTTCAGTCAGTCAGTTCAGTCAGTCAGTTCAGTCAGTCAGTTCAGTCAGTCAGTTCAGTCAGTCAGTTCAGTCAGTCAGTTCAGTCAGTCAGTTCAGTCAGTCAGTTCAGTCAGTCAGTTCAGTCAGTCAGTTCAGTCAGTCAGTTCAGTCAGTCAGTTCAGTCAGTCAGTTCAGTCAGTCAGTTCAGTCAGTCAGTCAGTTCAGTCAGTCAGTTCAGTCAGTTCAGTCAGTCAGTTCAGTTCAGTCAGTCAGTCAGTCAGTCAGTCAGTCAGTCAGTCAGTCGTCAGCAGTCAGCCGTTCAGTCAGCAGCCGTCAGTCAGCTGCCGGTCAGTCCGTCGTCAGTCAGCTGCCGTCAGCCAGCCGTCAGTCGCGCCGCCGCCGCCGCCGCCGCCGCCGTCAGCCGCCGCCGCCGCCGCCGCCGCCGCCGCCGCCGCCGCCGCCGCCGCCGCCGCCGCCGCCGCCGCCGCCGCCGCCGCCGCCGCCGCCGCCGCCGCCAGCCGCCGCCGCCGCCGCCGCCGCCGCCGCCGCCGCCGCCGCCGCCGCCGCCGCCGCCGCCGCCGCCGCCGCCGCCGCCGCCGCCGCCGCCGCCGCCGCCGCCGCCGCCGCCGCCGCCGCCGCCGCCGCCGCCGCCGCCGCCGCCGCCGCCGCCGCCGCCGCCGCCGCCGCCGCCGCCGCCGCCGCCGCCGCCGCCGCCGCCGCCGCCGCCGCCGCCGCCGCCGCCGCCGCCGCCGCCGCCGCCGCCGCCGCCGCCGCCGCCGCCGCCGCCGCCGCCGCCGCCGCCGCCGCCGCCGCCGCCGCCGCCGCCGCCGCCGCCGCCGCCGCCGCCGCCGCCGCCGCCGCCGCCGCCGCCGCCGCCGCCGCCGCCGCCGCCGCCGCCGCCGCCGCCGCCGCCGCCGCCGCCGCCGCCGCCGCCGCCGCCGCCGCCGCCGCCGCCGCCGCCGCCGCCGCCGCCGCCGCTGCTGCTGCTGCTGCTGCTGTTGTCTGCTGCTGCTGCTGCTGTTGCTGCTGCT
>JBAMCL010000823.1:0-80813 GCA_037075165.1 Hirtodrosophila histrioides
ACAGGATTGTCACAAGGGCGCAGGCCGACCATTTATTTTGTTTAGTCGCACGTTTTATTTAATTATAAACGTTTTGGCATTTCAAAAAAACACTTTATAACTGGCAGACGCACGTGTGAATCCCTTAGCCCCTCAACCCTCAACCCTCAACCCACACCCACACAGGCAGACACTCCGCTCTTACCCACAAGCAGCTCGGACTCGGAGGCCGGACGCGTTAATGAAGCTCTGCTTGTTGTTGTTGCTGTAGCTGTTGCTGTTGTTGTTGTTGTTGTGGTTGGTGGTTGTTGTGATGTTGCTGCTGGTGTTGTTTCTGGCATTTGCATTTGTCTGCCCGCCCTGGCTCTCATTAGTGCCGTCGCATCCGTGCCCGCCCCGACTCCACCACCCCCACCCCCAACCACACCCACACCCACACAATTGCAATCACTTTCGACGCTTTCTTCACTCATGTGGGCCGGCGTCGTTCCGGACAGGTTTGCTGGCTGGCTAGATATTATCATATTGTTCCAACGCGTTTTTTGTTGTGCGATTTTGTTGTATGTGTGTTATTTTTGTTTTGTTTGTAGTTTATATACGACTGTATTTGCAAATTAACTACAAATATTCAACATAATTATCGCTTTTGATTATTTTCGTGGCACTATGTTAATTTGTCATTTATGTTGTTGTTGTTGCTGTTTAGCTAACCCGGCTGTTTATCTGGCTCCTCTGGCATTGATTTCCGACAATTAGTGCGTAATGATAACCTGCTCCACATGCATAACTACACAAGTGTGTGTATCTATGAGTATTTATGAACAAAAATAGCCCTGAAACATAAACATGCAGACGAGTTCGAGTGCGAGTGCGAGTGCGAGTACTCGCACTCATATCATTTTATGTATATATATCTATATAGAGAAAATATTTGCGTATATTCAAATAAATACATGCGGCCCGGCCTGGCCTGGCCTGTGTGTATCTTATCGTTGTTAGCGTCCGCTTGCCTCAGTTTGCGCTGGCTAGCGGTACGCGTTGTAATCTAAACGAAAATCGATAAATTGTTTAGATAAAAGCCGCAGCAGCAGCAGCAGTAGAAGCAGCAGCAGAAGCAGCAGCAGCAGCCTGCTGACGTCGCCAGCAGCAAAAGCAGCAGCGTTTGGTTTTGGCTTTACTTTTTGGTTTTGAACGAGGCCATGCTCAGAGATACTCTGTGGCCATGTTTAATTTTCAGTTGAATCTCAAGCATTTACTGCCAACTATTTGGAGCACAACACACAGCACACAGCACACACACACAGAGACACTTAAACTTAAAGCGCCACTCGGGCGTGAGATTGGCGTCTGCCTGGCTGCAAATACTTACAACAGTTGCTCACATCAAGGCTCATGTTACACACGGACACACACTGGCAACAGTTACTGGCTCATTAGTGTGTAAAGCGTACACAAGTTGCCTGTTGCCTTTGCCAGTTGCCAGTTGCCTGTTGCCTGTTGACTGGGCTTGGAATTGAAGGTGCGCTTGATTTTGATCGATTAGCACTTGGCTTATTTACGAGCATGCAACATGGCCACAACGGCGACAATGACGCTGTGCACACACACAAACACACACACAGACACACACTGCAGGGCAATACTTAAATTGAACAGAAGCACGGTGGCAATAACGTAGTACTGTGTGGCATACGGATACGGATATAGTTGTTTGCATGCAAAAAACACACACAGCGAAACGAGCGAACAACTTTAATGAAACTCAAATTGTACTTTTTCAAAGTTTAATTAATGAATGCGTAGCAACAGCGCACAGAACAGAGCTCGTTTGGAACAGAATTTACTCGACCAGGCCACTGGCGAAACGTCCGCACTAATCCGTTATGAAAAACTGTTTGCCAGATGATAATTCTCGCACGGTTTCTGAAACCACAAGCGACCGCACTTTGCGCTACAGTCCAAACAGTCGGCCTGCTGGCCAGCCGCACGCTCTCAAAGATACAGACACAGATACAGATACAGTTACATGTTGAAAGCTGACTCCTTTTCAAAACATGACTTTAAATTGGAAAGTTATGTAGCTACTCTAAGGACACCGCAGATTATACACACTTGATAGAAAGGAGAAATCATAAACGTTTACTTAAAGTATTTCCTCTCTGGCAAACAGGAATAGGGACATATTTCAAAGATATTCTAGTGTAGATACATGTCGAAAACTGAATCTCCTTTTCAAAACATGACTTTAAATTGGAAAGTTATGTTACAACTCTAAGGACACTGCAGATTAAACACACTTGATAGAAATTCCTCTAATCACATAGGTTTACTTAAAGGACCTCTCTGGCAAGCAAGTATTTCAAAGATACTCAATGTAGATACATTTTGAAAGCTGTCTCCTTCTCAATACATGACTTTAAATTAGAAAGTTAAGTATACTAGTCTCTAGAGGACACCTGCAAATTGAATACAATTTTGATAGAAGGTAGGAATCATGGTTAGAAGAACCTTGATAAACAAGTATAGGGAAATATTTCAAAGATGTATATACGTTTTCTTCAAGTAATTGCTCTCTGGCAAGCAATTCGCGTATAGCTTAAATATCTCAAAGATATTCAATGCATTAACCATTTCAATCAAAACCTAAATCCTCTCTCCACATTACTTAAGTTTGTTTACTTGTAAGTTTGTTAGATCAAGCTGTTTGCTGAAGTACAAACAATCTGTGCATTGCTTGAAAGCAACTCACAACGTACACGAAATTGTCCTTAAATTAAATTTCCTAAACAATTTCGGGGAAATCCAATAATATGTGTCACAGCTTCAGGGCAATAAATTTCCGTGAATTGTAAACCAATTATTGGTATTTACATTCTTGTGACTCTTGTGCAATTTTGTACACAACGAAATACTTTTGTGTGCTCATACATTTTTACGCACTTAATAAATAATTAAAATGATACAACACCAAACAAAAGGGTGACCTGGGCATAAAAGTACAATGAACAAAGAATATATGTATATATAAATATAAACAGCTATAAATAATGAACTATATCTGTTTGAATTTGTAGCTTCTAATATGTTTTGCGGTCTATTAGAGCCAGATACAGGGTATCTGCTAGTCAAACACGTGCTCTTAGTTGATTATATCAAAACCTATTATTATTGAGACGTGATTTTCAAAGGCTTTAACATCCGCAACGGATGTTACAAATCGAGTAAATATTTTCTTGTGTTGTAAGGAACAAAGACAACTAAATACAAATATTTGCTGACAGTTTCCGGTCACGAACAAATTTTAAGCAAACAACAAAAATGTCCTAAATTGAGAGGGGGAGGGCTAAAGATGTAAACATTAAGCAAACGGGCCATGAAGATTCCAATTTATCTAGGTTTAATGAAATCAAAGAACTGATCTTTTAACAAACATTTTGAAGTTGTATAAAAGTATCTAATCTTTGAAATTAATGAAGTAAGAACTCTAGATCTGTTCAGTCTGCTGCAGGGCATTGCTCGGGGAGTATTGGCCGATCATTTGTGGGAGAGTGTCTTTTGCGCCTTGGTCGTTGTCATGACAACCAATTAATTTTTGATAAGATAATATCAGGCAAGTTTGCTCATAGTATTCAGATGTTTAGGCCCCGCATATATAGAGATACAGATACTGGAAACACAGGCGCATAATGCGTTTTCATAGCAACACACCACAATACACACACACAAACACACACTAACAAATAAATAATCAAGTTGAAAACAAAACGCGTGCACAATCTACATCTACGTAGTATACAGAAGGGAATATAGTGTATGTGTGCGTGTGTGTGTGTGTGTGTGGGCTAGAATATACAGACTTGTATATTTTAGTTGGCCTGTTTATGGGCACGTTGCTCATATTTCGTTCGAACCCAAAATGCGAAACCTGCCTCCGAGGCGAGGCATTGCCCGTACTTATCTAGCGGCGATCATCATCGTTGATAGTTGATAACAGGCATGGACATGTCGACCAAGTCCAGTGTCGCCACATATACTATATATACAAATATATACAATTTATATATATATATATATTTTATATATATATTGACACTAGCGGCCAGTTTCGTGAAAATGTTGCGCTCTCAGCTGCGGCGCTGTCTGCGCTTTAATCTAATCTGTGGGACTCGCAATATTTGTGAAGAGCTTCACGTGGCTTTCGGAGGGGGGGTGGTGGGCAGTGGTAAGTAGTACCATCTAAGTGAGTATAACAACCATATAAAGCCGCAAAATCGAATTTTAATGCAAGAACTTGTAGGCATAAGAACAGATTTGTTAACTATACTACGAGTAGAGTACGAGTACATAAGTCAGCTTCAAGTGCGTAATCAATTCAATTTCAATTCAATTTCGATTTCCATTTCGATTTGAAATCAGTTGTGCTTGCTGTGTTTTTTGGCATAAAAGTAATTAAGGTGGAAACATTGATAAATTGCAGCATACGGCACTTGACACTTGGGACTTGACACCTGCCTGTGGCAGCTCCTGACTGCCGGGGATTAGGGGCACATAATGTATCGATACCGTCACACCAACAGCCAACATTTGGCATCGCTGCAGTTGGGTTTGTTTTTGTTATACTCTTGCGTAGGGTATTCTAGTTTTGTAATAGAAATTTAGGGCATTAAGATCAATGATATACAACTGATATATCTTATATATTCCTGATGAGCCTTAAAAGTCGACTTGCTCTGTCTGTTTCTATGCAAGACTCGTGATTAAAAGCTTTTTGAATGCAACTTCGCACAGATACTGTTTTTTCGACATCCTGTACTTAAGTCGGAGCCGACTTAATCGAATATCTATATCACATAGCTGCCATAGGAATAATAGGTTGAAACATCAGTTCTTATATGAAAAATTCTTTCCTTTTATACCCTAGCAGTGGGTAATATAATTTAAGATATCTTAACCAAATTTACCAATTCTATTCACCAAAATGGATTAGAATGGGCTTATAATATCTTAAGGATACCATAGAAACATCTGATAGAAAAGGTAGGTTCCATGTTCTTATAAGATAGATATCTCAATAAAAGTCACCAATTCTCAATTTGATTATACATATATATAACCTGACTAAATTTGTTTGAAATCAGATCACTATACAGGAATAATTGACGAAAGGAATTGTATGAGAAACTTTATTGTTTTTACAGATATCTCAAACAAACTCAGCAAATGCAAGCTTAACTATACTTTATATAGTAGTTTGAGTAAGTATTATTAAAATCAGATCATTGCCATAGGAACTATTGATCGATAATTGAGTTTAGGTGTAAAAACCTTTTTGTTTTCTCATGAAAGCGAAATGTTTGGAACTCTGCAAGGGTATTTAATCTTCGGTAATCTAAAGTTAGCTCTAATTTCTGGTTTTTGGTATATTTTTATTTCTTCTCTCCCTCTCTCTCGCTCACTGACACACTTGCTTGTTAGTTTGCTTTTGTTTTTTGTGTGTATTTTGCTTTGATTGATGTTTTGGCGCCAGTTGCGTGGGTGGCCACCTCGTTTGTTATTGTTTAGAGCGTGCGCTACTTGCCGCCGGTCTGGCAACGCCGCCCATCGATTATCGTCTATCGATGCGTGCGTGTGAGTGTAGTAGAATCTGAAAGATCATCGTCAGTCGCAGTCGCGTGTAGCACAAACCAGATTGTCATGTGAATCTTTATTATTAATATATCTAGTATAAGCAAGAAATTCATAAATTCTTAGCGCTGCTGCTGCTGCTGCTGCTGTTCTGACCTGGCACAAAGAAGTACTACCTATATATAAATAATATATATATAGTATTTGCTTTGTTGTGGCCTGTTCTCATTAGCTGTTATTTGCATTATTGGAGCGCGTTGGGTCGTTAGCCGTTAGCCGTTAGCCGATAGCTGACAGCTTTGTTTGACAGCCGCTCAACATGTTAATGAGGCAGTTTTGCACACATTTGGCGAGTGCAGTGTGCAAATAGCGAATGCAGCCCAAATTCAAGAATGAAAACGCACGCAAATAAGTACATGAGCGCAGCCAGATACACGCACGCACACCGTTACAGCTACAGATACAGCAACGTATGGGCTACAACAGCCACAGATACAGTTACAGATACAGATACAGATACATGGATACGTAGATACATACAGCTGGAGCTGGCTAGACAAAACTTATTCTAGTCGCTACTAGGCACGGTTACACTTGTTGTTGTTGTTGTTGTTGGCACACTTAGTTGTGAAGTTTATTTTGAATTTTAACACTTTTTCGATATTGTGTATAAATTGTTGCTATTTTTTTATTTGATTTTTTTTTCTTCTTTTGGCCTGCTCTGCGACGCTGAGCTGTTTTTTTCCACACAACACACACACGTCCACCAATTGCAGCGATCTTTCAGATATTTTGTATTATGTTGTTGTTGTTGTTTTTTATGTCACACAGATTTGTGCAGTGTTGTTGCTGTTGTTGTTGTTGGTGTCATAAGCTTTAATTGCGTTCGATTTTGGTTCTCAACTGGTTGGCCCTGGCTAATACGCGTTGCAGTCACTTGCACGGCGTTTTATAGCCAAATTTGTGCCGTCGCATTAGGCCACTGCAACAGTGAGTAGAACAAGCGCCTGGAGTTGCAACTACTGCTGCTGCTGCGGCTGCTGCTGCTGGCGACCAGTTGGCGATGGCGATGGCGACACGCCCGCGATTCGCGAGCGCTGCATTTGTATCTGTAGCTGAAACTAAAACTGAATGTGAATTTGAATTTGAACGCCTTCACCTTCTGCGTCTTCGATTTGCATAACGTGCGGCTTGGGCGAAGCCACACAGTCGAAATATAAGGTATGTATGTATGTCGATTACAATGTATTGTGTATTTTATTATGTATTATTATTATTATTATTATTTGCGCACGGCGGCAGCTGGCTGAGTTTTTTTTGGGCGAGCTAACGTCCCGTTACGAAAGCGTTTAACGACCGACACGGCGAACCAATTCAAAGCAACTGACTCCATAAATGGCGAGCAGCTGTTGTGCGAGTGCGAGCTTCGATGTGCAACTTGTGGGCAAGCGCGGGAAGAAGCGGCTGTGCTGAGAGCGGACCGAGCGAGCCGATAAACGCCGCTCTCAGCGATCGGTTGGTCGTCGCTGAGCGCGATCAAGTTTCAGCCGACAGGCAAAGCGCACTCATAATCTAGCGCCCTCTCTGTCTCTCTCTCTCTCGCTATAAGTTGCAGCTGTGGCTACCGCTGCTACTGTCCGCAGCTCCCGCACCATTGATATGTGAAGCTTCGGCCCAAGCTGAGGGCGAGCTGTTAATTGGAGTCGACACAAAACAGCTGCACTTCGGTACCGCAGACAGCGAACAGAGACTAGCGCCAGCTGACTTGTCACAGATCGTATTACCTGCCCTGCCCCCTACTGCCCCCAGCACCTTTCAAGACAAACACAGTAGCCACACCGCAGCGTTGATGCCCTTTCTGATATGATTAATCATTATTGATTCCAAGTCCCTATAGTTAGGTTAGGTTAGGTTAGGTTAGGTTAGGTTAGGTTAGGTTAGGTAGGTTAGGTTAGGTTAGGTTAGGTTAGGTTAGGTTAGGTTAGGTTAGGTTAGGTTAGGTTAGGTTAGGTTAGGTTAGGTTAGGTTAGGTTAGGTTAGGTTAGGTTAGGTTAGGTTAGGTTAGGTTAGGTTAGGTTTAGACGGCAGGTCACCCTGCCCCTATAGGTTAGCTTTTAATATGATTCAGCTACAGATAAGAACTAGTAAGTATCTGAAAGATTCATTCTGTTTTGTGCTCCATTTTTCTAAAAATGTGCAAAATGTGGCTTGAAAATTGGAATGTACATTGATTTGTATAACCAATCTACATGTTTCTTCTTATGCTCATCAATGTGCTTGAAAAATTGAAGTACAAGGAGTACATCTTTTAATGCCTATTGGTGTACGAGTATACAATTTTTATAATGCTCAAGCTTTTATAGATTATCGCATAATGTGGGCTCAAGATGTAGCAGTATTTGTAATCAATATTGAATTGAATATACATATAATAAATATAAAAAAATCTATTGAATTGAATGGTTAATTAATTCAATTTTGTATTGCTTCTAATCATTATAAAACGATTACAAAGTTAATGTACAGGGGCGGAGATATAAAAGAATGATTTATCTTTAGATTGAATTCCCAAAGAATTACTTAATTTTCGACAGCATTCATTTACTAAAATTATAATTGACTTGGATGCTGATTTAATTATTGATGAATGAGAAAAATGTGACTTAACTCAAATTACTAAAGAAAAGAATTGTTTTAGAACTTGTTTCTTTCTTTCTAAAAACAGGTCTACTAGTTCGAACTTTATTTCAACCTAAATATAATCCTATTATCCTGTAAATCTGAAGGTTGATTTCTTTTCATCAAGTAGCTAGTTTATGTAACCCAGTTTGACCATAGTTTAAGTTTTAATTTGCGAATTCGTTGCGAGGTTTTAAAAATTGTTTGATTCATAGAATTATTTTCTCTTTCACATATCCTTTCTATCAGTTGCAAAACAATAGTTTGTAAGCGGTTTTATTTCCCCCAGTGTAGCATTAGTTACTTTGCTATTGTGTGTTCAATTCTTATGTTAGCATTACTTACTGCCCGTTCCTGTGGCACGTCGCACAACGCTGTGAGTGAAGTTGCCCAGGGCTGCCACAGTCACAATGGAGTCCTTTTTGCCAGTGCTGAGCTGCGGGCGGGGATTAAGACAGACGCAGTTCAATTGGTCATCAGTATCAATGGGCAAATGGGTGGGGCTGTGGCAACTCCCAGTTCGCACACTCACCTTCTCGTAGTCGGACTCGTTTTTGGTCTGCTGAGGATTGAGCAGCACCTGGTTGCACGTCATGCTGTCGCCGCAGGTGGCACTGCCCGTGCTGCCCTCCCCGTTCTGATTCTGCAGTGTGACGCCGCCGCAGCTGCAGCGACGCATGCGGCTGCGTCGCAACTTGATGCAGAAAAGCAGGCTGCCATCCTTTTCATTGGCATCCAGTGGCAAGGGGGCATTAATGCCAGCCCCCCCACCACCACTGCCCCCATTCGGCGACTCTGAGTTGTGCAATCTGCTTGGCGAGCAGCCCATGACGCTGTCCTGTTCCTTCTGCTTCTGGTCCTGCTCCTGCTGCTGTTACTCCTGCTACTCCTGCCGCTCCTGCCCTTGTTGCTATGGCTATGCTAATTTGCTGTCGGTTTTGGTTTGGTTTTGGTCGCTGTTTGGTTTGGTTCTTGAGTTTCAATGTTGTTCTTGTTCTTCTTGTTGTTGTTGTTGTAGCTGCCAACGGTTCAATGCTGCCGCTGTGGATGCTTAAGCAGTGGCTTTTGGTAGTGGTGCTGAAACTGCTGCTTCTATTTGGCTGCTGCTTTTGTTGTGGTTGTGTGCTTGTTGTGGGTAACATAATTGAAACATTTTTTTGGCTGTGCGCTTCGAGCGGCGATCTATTAATTTGCTGATTGCCTGGTTTCCCGCTTACATCTCGAGTAGCTGCGGAGCAGAAAAGAGAGGGGGAAAATGGATTATAATTAGCGCACAATATCATGAATAGTCAAGTTTTCGGCACTTAAAGCCATCGTTTGAAAATAGCCCCCATTTACTGGTTCAATTGTGCAGCTGCCATCTGCATTAAACCGGGTCAATACTTAAACTCACAATCAGCTGGCACAGTTGAGGTTTAGACCCTAGAACCAGTTCTCTACCGACTGAGAGAAAAACGTCTAAGTAATGAACAATTAAGATTAGCTCCACGATCATCATCATAAATCATCGCAATTGCAGTAAATCAATATCTCAATGAATGTGTTTATATGCAACTACTCATAAAATACTTATAGCCAAAACATGCTTATACAATGGGGATGATTAACGGGTCTGATCCAGTTAATCCAGTTTTCCTCATCCTAGACTTTCAACTCTCATAACTTTGCTAAAAACAAACAAAATTTTGATGAGGATTGGTTTCTTTGTCATGTTTTATCTATTTAATAATTTGGCATTTCAAGTTTATTAATTTCAAAAAATATATATTTTTTGTTTTTTTCACCCTTTCAAGAAATCTTTTGGAAAGATTTTAAAGCTTTAAATTGAATTTGTAATCGATTGTGGATTATACTTTTATAATAAGAATGATGATTTATATAAAGAAATCAATCAGTTGAGATCAAAAGACACAGATCAGTCTGATAGTAATAATAATAATAGTAAAAAATAAAATTATAAAAAATAGATTGCGGATCCAAATTAGTATAAGACGCCACTTTATCTTAGGAATTTTATTATTGCATTTACTGAAAATATATAAAATATTCAAAGCTTAGTACTGGTTCTCAGTTATGGATGTTGTAAGTCAACTTTTAATCTCTTCCTTCAAGGCAATATCCTCCGAGATAGTATTCTGCCCAATCGAATTATATTTACTGAAACTGTTTACTAGAAATGCTTTGGATAACTAAATCGATACTATTCTCAGATATCGACGAAAAAATGGATGTTGTCAGTCAGCTTTTATACTCTTTCTTCAAGGCAATATCCTCCGAGAATTATATTCACAGAATCTGTTGGAACCTATTGACCAGAAATGCTTTGGATAACTAAATCGATACTGTTCTCAGATATCGATTGAATAAATGGATGTTGTCAGTCATCCTTTATCCCCTCTTCTTCAAGGCAATATTCTCCGATATTCCGATATATTCTGCCCAATCGAATTATATTCACAGAATCTGTTGACCAAAAGTGCTTTTTGGATAACTAAATCGATAATTAAATAGACTATGTATGCTAGCTGTCTGCTAATATAAAGTATACATATCTAATCGATAATATCATATATGTAAGTTTCGGACAGGTCCATTGTTAATAGATTAATGGGGAAGTTGCTTACTTTCCACATGTCAAACGAACTTAAACATTACAATTGGAACCGTTGAAAGTAGTCGAAAACATTGAGCGATCGGTTTTCAATGTCTCCAGTTTTGTGTGTGTTTGACGAGGTTCTGTTTTATCTACTTGGACGACAACTGACAAGGAAAAACATATAAAAGTTCTATTGTATAATTTTATTGCTGACTATGAATGCGTGAATGCGGGGAATTTATGTAACTAAATGCCATCTTTTTTGTGACGCATCTAATACTGTCATTTCCAGTAAACCATTTGTTTGATGGCACCGCGTGTGTCCACAGTTCACTTCTTTATATAACTGACATTTTCAACATATCCACTTCAATTCACAATTAAATTATATAACTTTATAGCTGTCGTCAGCAAATATGATGTACAGACTGCTGATGACGTCCTTCGAAGGCTTGACATAAGACATTTTTGCCATGCGCACTTCCGCCCCCTCAAAATAGGCAAAAGGACACAATTTTAAAATTTCTATCAACTGGTAGAAGACAAAATTATATCTTATTGAAAGCCATAAAGCTGCTCCTTTTTATGTTATATCTGTATATAAAACTTCTTCAGTTTCTTCTTATATGTGTGTATAAAATGAAACAGGTAAATATGCTCCACAAATTGAACTGTAAATTGTCATTAATTGTTATGATTGCTATAATTATTTTTATTATTATTGATAGCGTTATGTGATGTATGGTAAGTAGCTAAAGTTTCATTGAAAAGCACGTAAAAATTGAACAGCAAATGGCCAAACCTGTCAACGGTTATAAATTCATAAAAGCCCAATATTGGCAATAATTATTTAAGCCAAGGTACAAGTTTGGGAATTCCGTTGGCAGCTCCAAACTACGTGAACAAGCTGCACAATAATGAATTAAAATAATACATATATACATATATTTATAGTCTCTGGGCCAAGTTAGCCAAAACTAAACTTCTGTTTGACCAGTCGAGACCCAAAAGTTTGCACTCAAATGTGAAATTTGATATGTGAGCTGAAGCTGACCCTTTTGGCGGCACGTATCCGTATCTGAATGCGTATCGAACAATTGAGTTGCTAGAAAGGGATTGAGATGGACAATTCGTAGTTTGTTGTTTGTTGTTTTTGTTGTTGTTGCATGGGCCAACTTGTTTGTTGTTTATGGTTATGTTTAATGGCTTTTGTGGCTGTGACGTTGCCTTGGCACTGCTTTATCATCGGCGAGGCGACACAAATAGAAATACCAAATGCCTCATCAACAGTGCGAAACCAATTTTAAATATTTAGATAAAACTTGAACGAAAGCGAAAGAACCAAATCAACTGATATGGGCAAAAACACTTTAGATTAGCAACACGGCCCCAATGTCGACCTATTTCAAATTTTCTAAACATACCACATACGTACGTACATATATTCGAGTGAGGGGGAAAAGTTCTTGTATAAGCTGGAAAGTAGGGGTTGGGGGGCTTTCTTTTTTATTTTTATAGCATTAAGTGGAAATACGAGATGCTGATGCTTTATATCCTGCACTTGATTGGTCGCAGGCAGTGCACGACGTTGATTGACTTGCCAAAGGGATCCACAGGCTCTCAATGTGCGCAAGGACATGCACCATTTAGAGCCACTTGTTGACGTCTTTCACATTGTCCCTACCAAGGCAGCCAGCCTGTCTGTCTGTCTGTCTGTCCTTCTGTCCGTCCGTCTGTCTGTCTTTCGGTACGCCTGTCTGCTTGTGTTTGCCAACTTGTATTGTTGGCAAAAAACAAAGGCGTCACAACAGAACACAAACTAGACAGGCGGCGTCAACAGCAGGCTCATACATACGTCAAGACAATGGGTAGTCAATTCCAATGTGAGAGCTATGAGATCGAGCAGAAAATATATAAATACTACGTATAGTATATACACAAGAAGAAATAAATGAATGGCATCAGAAAGAGAAGTCAATGTACGAAAGTGTTCTTAAGATTTTATACAACGATTTTTGTAATTAGTTAACTTTTTAAGCAAGCATGCAACAGTATTGATTAACTGATTTCATCTGCAGTTCATCACTTAATTAAGTCATTTTCACCTGTTTTTCTTTTCAAATTTAATCACAACTTTTTAAACAGTATTGATTAACTGATTTCATCTGCAGTTCATCATTTCCTTACTGCGTTTCTTCCTCCAAGTTAATCACAACTTTTATCTATTCTATTATTACTAAATAACTTTTTAACCCAGTATGCAACAGTTTTGGATAACTGATTTCATCTGTAGTTCATCATTTAATTGGGTAATTTTCACCTTATTTTTTCAAAGTTAATCACAACCTTTTAAACAGTATTGATTAACTGATTTAATCCGTAGTTTATCATTTAAGTCAATTTCTTACTGCTTTTTCTTACACCAAGCTAATCACTTTAACCTATTCTATCTTTTTAACCCAGTATGCAACAGTATTGATTAACTGATTTCATCTGCAGTTCATCTTTTAATTAACTCATTTTCACCCTTTTTACAAATTTAATCACAACTTTTTAAACAGTATTGGTTAACTATTTTCATCTGTAGTTCATCATTTAAGTCAATTTCATACTGCTTTTTCTTCCACCAAGTTAATCACTTTAACCTATTCTTGTATCACTAAATAACCTTTTAACCCAGTATGCAACAGTATTGATTAACCGATTTCATCTGTAGTTCATCATTGAATTAAGTCATTTTCACCTTAATTTTAAATTGAATTAAGTCATTTTCACCTTATTTTTAAATTTAATCACAACTTTTTAAACAGTATTGATTAACTGATTTCATCTGTAGTTCATCATTTAAGTCAATTTCATACTGCTTTTCTTCCACCAAGTTAATCACCTTAACCTATTCTATTATTACTAAGTAATCTTTTAACCCAGTATCCAACAGTATTGATTAACTGATTTCATCTGCAGTTCATCACTTAATTAAGTCATTTTCCACAGATTATTGTTCAAAACTAATGACAACTTTTTAAACAGTATGTATTAACTGATTAAAATTGTAATTCATCAATTAATTAACTAATATTCACCTGTTTTTTTTTTAATTAATCATAACTTTTTGAACAAGTATGCAACACTATTGATTAACTGATTTCATCTGTAGTTCATCATTTAATTAGGTAAATTTCTTACTGCTTTTTCTTACACTAAGTTAATCACAACTTTAATCTATTATTGCTAAATAACTTTTTAACTCAGTTTGCAATATTTTTGATTGACTAACTTAATCTGTAGTTCATCATTTAATTAAGTCTTTTTCGTACACACATTAATCACAACATTAATCCAAGCTCAACCTTTTTTGTCATAGATTAACTTTATTTTCAAGCTCTGTCAACAGTTTTGGCATTGGGAAAAAGGTTTTGGAAATAAGAATTCTTACTTGATTAATTATAATCTAACCATAAAGCACTTCTGATATAATATCTGTAGTTTTTTTCAGTGTATGCATGGATATACTCGCATTTAGCTCACTGCTTGTATCTTTGCCAGTTTGTTGGTTTAAACAAATTATATTTAGCACAACCATAACTATTAAAAGAAAATTAATGATTTTTGCTTTTCGCTTTGCGCTTTTAAGTTGCATAAATAACAGAAAACACAATTTATGTGGTGTATGCGTGTGTGTGTGTGTGTGTGGTGTGTGTGTGTATTTGTGTGAGCCTTCAAGTGATGACAAGGACACATACCAGGCGCAATGCAACTAAAAACTAATCACATCAGCATCAGCAGCACCAAATTCTATTAGCGCTAAAGGAAGTGCCTTCAGGGAATTGAAGGTGGCATGGCAGCAGCAGGGGGCGGGGGGCATGGGGGCAGGGCGGAGTAGGAGCTGACTTGGGATACTGCAGCAGGACCATCTTGGCAGCAGTCACGAGGCAGCCAAGGTGGGCGCGCACATGGAATGCCTTGCACGTTATTAGTATGCAGGTGGTAGGTATTTGTATAATAGCATCATCAGGTGTGCATGTGTGTGGCACAATATAAATTAAGGTGTATATAGGCGTATGTATCTGTGTGTGTGCGCCTGTATAGATACATCAGGTATGGAGAGCCGCAGCCAGGCATTGCCATGTAGAGCCAAACAAGGGGGGCCATATCCATATCCATATTCGAGGCAAGCGGCAAAGCTGACAAAGAAACCCAAACGCACAGCAAAAACGCAGGCGAACACACACACACACACACACACACACAATTTTGTATCTAATAGTTTTGTGCCAGCTGATGTTTTGCAGCTGCTGCGCTTCAAATTGTTTACTTACAACTGTTTCAGCAGAAGCCTGGCAGTTAAGTATCTGAGAATGTGCCTATTTGAATAATATCTGTATCTGTATATGCATATTTAATCGTGCCATTTATATGCCCTCACAGTTTCAGTTTTCCCATAATTTATATTTTTATTATTTTAAGTATAATTGTTAAGCTCGTTAAGCAACAAATTTGCTCTATAGTGTAATATTGTTGTTAAAGGCTTGAGAGAGTTCAATGTTTGTGCGTCGCAAAATGAAATCATTTAAATATTTGATTATTTGTTAAATTAATTAACAAAATGTCATAAATCGTGCATCTTATTATTGATGAAAATTTTATTTGATTTTTTATCATTATTTTGTACTTTGTACAAGCAAATCCGATTACGGCCAAAATCCGATTGGGCCAATAATGTAAGCCGTAGAATTAATTTGATGCCATTAAAGTTGATAACAAATGAGATCAATAATAATAATATAGGAGCAGGAAATGTAACTAAATCAGTTTCTCTCTTTGACAACCAAATAATGGAGCATTTTTGATTTAGATTCTATTCCTTATTTACGAACTTGCTTATTAATTTATCAATTATTCATTGTTCCATATATGTATGTAAGAATTTTACAGTACGTGGTCTATATAATTTCCTTAACAAGTTTTAAATATACAATAACTATAACTATTCAAAGCTATTACACATTTGCATTATGACGTGTGTAGTAAATTCTATTGCGGTTTTTGCGCCTTACGTAGACAAACTTAAGTATAAACATTATTTATACTTAGGGAAACCTATGACTGGACAACATTCTTGAAGGTCATCAAAATTGAATTTGATGACTAGGGTGAAAAGTGAATTTAGCATGGTTAGTTTCCTTTTAAAGTTGGTGACAATCAACACGCTTGCTCAAAGTTTGAGAAAACTATTTGTTACAAACATTGCAACAGTGATTCCTGAATTAAGGAAGATGAAGTTTGCCTTATGAATTTTCTATGTTAACTTGTTGTTTGTGGGCAAGAGGTGTAGTGGGCTAGCCTACTCCGCTTTACTCTATCTTTTTACAAACAAAAACTTGACGCAGAAACTTCAAAAGTGAACTTCATCGTCAGTCTAATACTCAGCTTAGGCGATGCAGTTAACTCTTGAATTTTCTTGGCTAAGTTTCTGTTTAGAGGAAGTTTGCCTTATGAAATTCCTTTACTAAATTTTGTGGGCAAGGCTTGTGGGTGACTGCGATTCAGACTTTTCCTATAAACAACAACATTAAACAGAAACTTCAGCGTCTAAATTCAGTTGAAGTTTGGGCTGTTTAAACAGAATTGCAAATTCCTGCCAAGATAAATATTTCAGAATTCAACGGAAGTGAAGTTCGAATAATAAGTGAAGCGTATTCAGTTGCAAATAATTATTTATACTGTGTGATATCTCGTTAGCAATAACCACAATAAACATTACCAATTAAAAGATTGTTTGTGCTTATCGAATTTCACGTTTTGCCGTTTAAACATTCATTTAAAATAATAATTGAATATAATCTGTGTGTATGCAATTTACTGCTTATGAAATAACCTTGTGTATAAGCATTTCACTTCATATTCAATTTATTTACCTAAGAGGCATATAAATTCTCAGATACTCAAATGCATGTAATTGTGAAAAGAATTAATTTCGTGTACATTTGGTAGCTTCAATTTACCGGAAAGGAAAATGGCAAGCCGTTGTGTCGGTCAGTCAGGCAGGATGCCAAGAGGTTCGGTGGGTGTGTGGGTTGTGTGGGTTGTGGTTAGGTTAGAGTGTTCGACCTTCGGTGGACACTCAGAATTTCATTCTTTGCTTGTGCGTCACTGAAATATGTCAGCCCCACATTCTACGGTGCCCTTGAGGCCCCCCAAGATGAGACAAATGGCAGCAGCCGAAAAACTAATCGCTTACAAGCGGAAGGCTGCCCTATTTGATAATGGATGTAAATAGATATAAAGATGAGTGTGAAGTACATAAATATTTGTCTACCCTGTACACATAAGATGGGCAAAACAAGGGGGTGCTACAACTGTGCAAATATATGTAACAGGCTGAAGATATATCCTTATAAGGTACACATATATTCTTGATCCGTATCAGTTGCTAAGTTTGTCCTGTTTTGTCTGTCCGTTCGTGTGTATGAACTCAAGGATCTCGTAAGCTATAAGAGCTAGAGGCATCAAATTTGGAATGTATAGCGGTACTGCAAATTAATAAAAACTTATAATAAGCACGAGCAGCGCAGTCGCCACTTTAAGTGCGCTGCTTGCTTGCAACGCCGCTGAACTGCTTGATGCATACGTGGGTGTGTACAAAGATGAACTTTTGGAGCCTTTTTAGGGCTGAGTTCAGGGTGTCTCAAAGTACAGCGCAGTCGCCACTTGAAGCGCGCTGCTTGCTTGCAATGCCGCTGAACTGCTTGATGCATACGTGGGTGGGTACAAGGATGCATTTTTTGAGCCTTTTTAGCGCTGTGTACACGGTGTCTCAAAGTACAGCGCAGTCGCATTGCAGAGCCTTTTTACCGCTCTGTACAGGGTGTCTCAAAGTTGCGTATACACGACCAGAGTATACTTGCTTCTAGCTGTGTACTGGTGGGGGCAGCAAATGTTGTTCAAAGAGTTTTTTTTTTTGCCAGTCGGGGAATTTGCATTTGAAATACCGATCTAAACTGGAAGATAAAGGCAAAAGTGTCTCTTGAAAGTGCCTGACAATACGAGTGTAATAAATCTCGATTCGTGAATGCCCTGCACTAAGTTAAACGTGTCCAGAGAGACTAGACATATCTCTAAATATGTATGTACTACATATGTATACACATATATGTGGACAAGTAGGTACTATTACTATCTATCCATGTATATCTGGCGGGCCAAATGGGCGGCCTGCTTAGCATGCAACACTGTGGATGAGAGGCGCCTCGTTGCGTAACTGTAAGTAGTTACAAAATGTTTGAGTTGCCGTTCGAATACACTCATTGCGCACTGTAAATGTTTGAAATCTGGTTTCAATATCGAAATCAGTATGCACTGGCACGGCTCAGTTTTAGTTTTGCTGTAAATAATAACAACGCCATAGCAATTTTAATTTTAATAAACAGTTAAAATTGAGAATTAATTAAGAAGCAACCGCAAGCGGGGCCACAGGGACGTTACCGGCACTGATTGTGGAGACAACGTATCGCATAGATAGTGAAAATGAAGAAAATATATAAGCAAAACAATAACAAAATACAAATACTAAAAATCAGTCATTAGATAATCACCAAAATGGGTCACTACACGGCCTATAGGGAAAGACGTCGGTAAATATGGTCTATAGCTAGAGCTGACATTGAATATATCGATAGTTTTGGGAAAAGTTCTGATAACGATGGTTTTGTTGGAAGTATCGAAAGATTTAGGGAGAACCGACAATATATGGTCTGTAGTTAGAGCTGACATCGATTATATCGATAGTTTTAGGAAAGTTCTGGACTAACGATAGTTGGTTCGAACTATCAAAGATTTAGGGAGAGACGACGATAATATGGTCTATAGTTAGAGCTGACATCGATTATATCGATAGTTTTGGAAAAGTTCTGATAACGATACTTTTGTTCAAACTATTGAAAGATTTAGGGATAGTCGATGATATATAGGTTCTATAGTTAGAGCTGACATCGATTATATCGATAGTTTTGGAAAGTGTTGGACTAACGATAGTTTTGTTCGAACCATCCAAAGATTTTTGGAGAGACGACTATGGTCTATAGTTAGAGCTGACATCGATTATTTCGATAGTTTTGGGAAGTTCTGGACTAACGATAGTTTTGTTCGATCTATCCAAAGTGTCATGTGGAAACTTATTGGTTTTTTGGTTAGAGGAGAAGACAGTCAAGCTGGGAGAATGCATCAGCTCTTAGACAGGCAAACTAAAGACTGAAAGATTGAAGCTTATTATTGCAATGGGAAGGAATATTCACTGGTCTCTTTACAGGACATTGTATTTAGACTGAGAAGTCACCTGAGTAAAATAGAAATTGTGAGTGAGGGAGAAAGGGACTCTCAAAGACTCCTCAATAACAAATAGGCTGCTGGGAAAGGAGACATCCAGGAAAATATTCCAAGCAGGATATGCCCTGCGTGTAAGTCTGACGAAAATCCTTGCATTCCTGCAGGAGCATTCCTAATGAGCGAGCTTTAGGCTTAGAAGGGGGTACAATAGATCGAAGGTCGAAGTATCCAATCCCTATTCATAATAATATAATAATAATCTTGTATTTGAACAAAGTTATGAATTTTATCTTGATTTCTAGTTTATTTATTATTTTATATGGTAATATATATTGCCTAATGAATATATTGTTATAGGTTATTGGTTTTCTTGACTATTCGATATATTTTATGGCTAATTCGGATGTTGTCAACTTAATGTTGGAACTATTCTTGCTCAAACTGTCCGTTGAAAGTGTTGCTAAGCGGGAATGAAACCCGAGAGCTGTCGGATGACAAACAGACGATCAGACTACTCCAGTTCGGTTCCGGATTTGTAATCTGAAGTCTGCACTTAAGTTCCTTACTGAACTTAGTAGTAAAATTAAGCATATGATATATGTTTAAGGAATAAAGAAAAAAGAAAACGTTTCTAGCTTAACAATTCAATTGAAAACGTTACTAATTTGTACTATCGATAGTATCGATCCATCTGTAACAATCGCTATTGAAAACTATCGATATTTGGCCACCTCTAGCGCGCAAGTAAAAATTTGTATAAAACAAAAAACCAAACGAAACGAAACGAAACGAAAAGCAATGCAAATTGCAAGTTTATTGTAGCTTGTTTATAAGTACGAGCCGATTTATATATATTTTTTGCATTGTTTACGACTAGTATGGATATGGCTATATAGGTATAGGTATGGGCTATGGCTATATGGGTATCTATAAGCTTGTAGCTAACTGATTGAGCATGAGACAACTATAAGCATTATTTAATGTGCTGCTACCGACTCGCCCTCTCTATAAGAAGAGGGCCCCCCTCCGCGCCAAGGCGCCTAGACAGAGATGGAGTCGGCTGCCGTTGCGGGTTCAGATAGATATAGTATAAAAATAGTATATATGTATATAGAAAATGTGCGCGACGCTCATCGCATGAAAATTTGATACAACTGCCCGTATATGCTTTAAATTTTAATTTCAATTTTAATTTTAATGTTTATTTCTTTTTTATTATTTTGTATTTTTGTATTTTTGTGTTTTTGGAGGGCGACGACAATGAGACGACGGCGACAAATTCAAGGCAATTATATAGTACATATTAAAATTCGTATGTAGCTCGAATGAGTTGTGTGTAAATGCCACAACATAAGTATGACTATACACGGCACGAGGGGGGAGGGGTGAGGTGTGGAGGTGGTTGGGGGGTAAGACAAAACAAAAAAAAAACCAAGAAAATAACTAAGTATGTACATATACAATACATTATCTGTTGACGTACCAAAAAGTAGTCGTTAAAGTTGTTGTTGTTGCTTTGTTGTTGTTGTTTTGGTTGGTATTTTTTATTTTATTTTAATATTTATATCAGACTCTAGATATAAATTAAACAAATACACATGAACAATGGGCACACACACTAACACAGACACACACGCACGCACACAAATATATGTAGATACAGATTTTATGTATAGATGTTTGTATGCATAGATACTCGAATACTTCTTCGCGGAATATCGTCACAACAATAACAAAACATTTTTGCTGCTCTTTCTTCACAAATTAGAATTTATTTTAATACGCGGAGGTCACGTTCAAAGCACGCTGGCAGCGACGCTGGCAGCGCTGCTTCACGCACAAGATATTGAAATGGTGTAAGTGGCTGTGTGTGTGTGTGTGTATGTGTGCTGCATAACTATTGTAAATTAAATAAAATGCATTAAGAATAAGCACAGCATCAGCTGAAACAATCACAGCAGCAACTAACTGCAGTCGCAGAAAATGTACGCTGTGACGTCACAAATGCGCGCAGCGATAACACAGACTGTGTATCTGTGAGATACAATTGGCTCACATTATGGTTGCCTAATTTACAAGCGCACACACACACACACACACACACACACACACAGGCACACACACATACACAGTACTCGTATTTTAGTTACTATTGCGTTAGTTTTCTTTTATATTTGTTGAAAATATTTATGGGGAAAATATTCTTGCGCTGCGACGGCGGCTACCGGCGAGTTGTGACTGCGACTTGGAGATCTCGATCCACATCCACACGGACCGACGCGACGCAACGCGAGAACGAAGACGGCGACGGCGACGAGCGACGACGACGACGATTGCCTGTCAAAGCAAAACGTCAAACTGATTTCGCTCAGAGCTGCTAAGCGCGGCGCGAGGCGCGATACGATACGAAATATACAAAACAATACGAATATAATAAAAGAAAAGAAAAGAACAACTGAAACAATCTGCGGGATACAACAAATGCGAGGCGAACGCACAGCGCGAGAAGTGCGAGTGCGAGTACGAGTACGAGTACGAGCATGAGTGTGAGTATATCAGTATCTGTATCTGAACTTGGCAACGCCAATCCCCAGCGCCAACTGCAGCAACAACACAAACAAATAGAGTAAACAGCAACTGAGCGCGAGAGCGGCCCACTACTGTTGAAGCAAAGAAATCAAAGCAAGACACGAAGAGTATCAGCGGGAGAGCGTGGCGCAAGAACGTGAAGTAGAGAGAGAGACAGAGAGAGAGAGATAGCGAGAGCGGGAGCACAAGGTGAGCCGCCGCTGGCGCTGAGCGCGTGAGCGCAGGCAAAAGGTGAACCTGCGTGCGATCGTGCGTGAGAGTCACGAGCGCCCAAACACAGCTGACGAAGAGCAACTCTATAGGGGCTTGACACGTGACACGTGACTCCTCGAATAGGCGGTTTAGAACGATTGCGCATACTCTCGGTATTTGACGTAAGTTGTGTGGCCCATTCACGGCGATCGTATACTGCGATCGGTACGTGTACGTTTATTTATGTGACTTGTGGCTTTCTAAATCGTCTATTTGAATTATTTCACTTAAACAGGGAATTTTACGGAAATGTAACGACTACACCGTGATCGTCATCTGCGACAAGCAGCAACTCTACAGAGCTGTGGCATGTGACACTTGACTCCTTAAAATGTCTGTTTAAAAAGATTGCACACACAAAGAGTTTTCGAAGCAAGGTATGTGGCTCATTCATTGCTTTCGTAAGCTGCAATCGATGCGTGTACCTTTATAGACCCGAATCCACCTACCGTTTGAAATTTCAAAGGAAATATTTCTGAATTAGAAACTAGTATCCTACTTAAAATACAATACATATAACAACCTGAATCTTAAATGTAATGAGACAGTAGATAATTCATTTCCATTGAACAGTCTATAATCAGATTAATTTAAACATTCATAACAACCTTGTAATAATCTTAGCTGGCTTGTCCTTATCCTTTTACTCACGTACTATAATATTTTCCAACAGTTCCCATTATATTCGATACTATAGTCTGACTCATTACAGGAAAATTAGTTCTTGAGATAAGAGTCGGTAAGATCTACATTATAAGATTTGTAAAATGTTAAAGTATCGATAATTAATTGTGTCATGTGACCTTTATTCGGCTGTTAAGAATGATCACATCCCCAATATTGTATAATTATGTTGCCCATTCACGACAATCATAACCGCTGTCATTGCGTGTAAGTGTACGACGCACACAAACTTACTTTCACTTAATTTTAGGCATACAATGGATGCTTGGACGTGATTCCGATGCATGTATGTACAATGTACATACAACAAGCAAGTGAAACAAGAATTGAAATTGAATTAAGCCAGAAATGTGCCTTGTCTCTTGCCTTTTCCTTTGCAGCTTAACGAGCTTTTGTTCTTTGGTAGCTGTAATTGCTTTGGCTTTCGCTTTATCAGCTAGTAGACTATTTGGACTAACAGTAGCTTTAGTATCAATTAGTTAGTTAGTTAGTTATTTAGACTGGAGCTGCATGCAAACAAATCACGGCACTGCCTCCCCATGTATATACCTACTTATTATATGCATATATGTGTACATAAGTATATACGCTTACTTATACTATGAATTAATGGCACGCCATGCAGTAAAGTATGTATAATTATTACCTGCTGCTTGCTGGCTCACTGGCTCGCTGAGTTTGCACAGAATTTCAGTAAATGCAATTTCGCTGGTAATTAAATGATGCACTCACAGAAACTGAAACAGTTGCACAGTTTGATATGCTTTAGCATTAGTCACACCGTTTATATTGTAAATCACACAGTCAACGATAAAACAAATCGAAATCAACGCGTGTTCATTTAACCAGTCAACAGCCAACAGGAGCGACTGCCACCAAATGTTTTCCAATTAAAAGCCAGCTACGGCTGCTGCCGTTGGATTAGTTTTGATACTGATACTGATTCAGATACCGATTCTGATTGAGCTTCGGATTCCGGGCAGATAGTCACGATATGGGCCAGTTGGGTAGCCAGCGGGGCGCTCAGTCAGTCGGTCAGTCGAGCATTCTCTCACAATAGAACAAAAATTCTCCTTTTTTTTTTTATTTTTTTTATATTTTTGATGTGCGCTGCGTTTCTGTATCTGTATCTATATATCTACGGCGTACGCGTCGTTTGTTGCGCGCTCTGTGAGCTCCGTGTATCTGTCAATTCTGCCAAAACTGAACTAAAACTCTCAAGTGTGCAAAAATCCTACATAAGTGAAGTATCGGCAATGGCAGCGGCAGCGGCAACAGCACCCGAACACCCGAGCGCGCTTATGTTGAGCTGCTGAAGCTGTAGCTGTAGCTGAGCAAATGTTGGTATTGACGAGTGCGGCCACGAACACGGCAACGAGCACAAATACGCACGCACGTACAGATACAGATACAGATACTGAATACAGATAAAGATACACACAAACAACAACAAGCAAGCATTTGGCTTGTTGCATGCCTGCGAGCTTCCCAATGTTGGGATACAAAAAGCTTCCAAGCTCTACAATCTAAGGGTGGTTTACTGCCGCCAGGTAGCTCGGCACAGCGGAGCGCTGAGCAAAACTGCAAGTTGATATCGAGTTTATTATTTGGCCAAATACATACAATTGTGCGTGTGTGTGCATGTGTGTGTGTGTGTGTGTGTGTGTGTGTGTGTGTGTGTGTGTACTTGCGGTACTACTTTGGCCAGCTGCCTTTCATGCAGCTGCCATCTATCCATAAGTGTGCTACAATTTTGTGAAGCGCACGCGCCGAAAAAACGGTGGCAGCGACAATGTTGATAAGATGGCAACAGCAACAAGTTGCTGTTATCAGGCCTCTTTTAGATCTATCTATGATTTTTTTCAATACTGAAGGATGATATTGAAAATATATAACAAAAATCAATAAAGATCTATCTAGAGTTAGAAACATAAGCAGTGAAACAATCTGCATGTAAATTGATGCATTTTTCGGTAACAAGCCTAAAAAGATCATCTATGCAATTTGGCTTGAAAGATGCGAAAACATCCCTCAACAATTGATCTTTCGAGTCTATTTTATTATGTTCATACTAGCTGGTAACGCACCAGCATTATGTGGCATTGGAATGCATTTGTGAATCGAAATCCATCGCCAAAGAGCTCAATCGGAGCTGGATATATGCCCACTCCGTTGCATGGTCGCCGCACACAGTACTCCCAAATAGAGGACGAGTCCTACATCTATGGCCACGCTATAGGTGAACACGCCAAACAGATCGAGGATGCTGCAGAACTGACTTTAAAGTGGGACTAATTCCATGTGCAGCTAATAAAGTGATAAGTTAAATACAATACGAACTGAGATTTAATCATATTTATGTATATTTCATGCAAATAAACAATAATGTTAATTAATTTTTTACCAAAATTCGGGTTGGCCATGTATCCATCCGGTCAGTATTCAACGATAATGTGCTTGTGTTATTTATCCAACTACTGTTAAAGTAGCTGCACACATTCTGTTAACCTGTTTAATGTGCTGTTAGCCCTTATGTTAACATTATGTTAACTCTATGTTATCATACTGTTAGCTCACTATAAACCATCTGTTAAAGTAATGTTAACACACTGTTAACCGTATGTTATAATAATGTTATCACACTGTTAACATTCTGTTAATAACAGACTATTGTTATTTACATAGTTGTATAACAGCCGATTGGCTGTTATATTAATCAGCAGCTGTTATTCTAGTTACTAAATAGTATTTATTCACTTTCTGCTGATTTCTGTTTGCCTGGTATGTTTTCTCATATCTTGGCATTTTGACGCTTAAAAATTGGAAACAAAATCTCCCTTACAGACGGGAGGACTTGGATTCGAATCTAGCCGACTACGACTCATATATGGCCAAGTTTGGACAAAAATTTCTAACAATAAGGTCACTGATGAGGATGTTTGGCAGCATCCGAAATAGCGAAATGGCTATATTACCAGCCAATACTTTTCATATCAATATTTCTAATTTACCCTGAATTGTTGACGTCAAGCCTGTTAAATATTTAATTTACAAAACTATATGTCGCTAAAACACACATTCTTTAAATTTAATATTTTCGTAATAATAATGATAAGATTAAATTCACTAATTTATAAGATAGTATATATTTATCATGAAATTGCTTTGTAATAAAGTAAGAAATACCTGAATTGATGTGAAATACAAACTACAACTACACTTACCATTAATTACTCCCTGTACCCATAAAATGGTTAAAAAGGGGGTACTAAATCTGTGCAAATGTATGTAACAGGCAGAAGGAGACATCTCCGACCCCATAAAGTATATACATATATTCTTGATAAGTATCAAGGGAAATTTCGATTTGACCATCTCCGACTGTCTGTCCGTCTGTATGAACGCGTCGATCTCAGCAACTATAAAGAGCTATAGACATCAAATTTTAAATGTAGGCTCCTGTATACCATACGTATCCATTTAAATTTAGCTACAGCTGTATCTGCGCTCCGGATCAAACTCAAAGATCATTTAAAGCCTGTCGCCGGCTCCTCCAAAAATTGGATTATGTGGCAACTCATTTATGCGTTCTGTACTCTCATAATTGCAGTTGCAGATACTTGATAATTGAGTGATGCCTCCGCTGAGAGTACTCTTATTAGCCCACTCTTCAAAATGGCATCAAATGTGACTATATTGATATCTGAGCGAAGTTGAGAGTAAGTCTTCAATTTTCGCATTCTATTTTAAATTATAATAAAAAAGTCATTATATTGTCATGCAACATTTCATCAATTTATTTCAAAATTCTCAGTTATTTTCATTTTCATTTTTGCATTTCTTCTCGCAATCGCGCTTAGTGCAATAGCGATTTTCGTTTCCACCACAGCCTTTATAATTCAATTTTAAACATTCATTACGTGCTTTGTTGAAGTACCACATATTCTTATTGGGATCCTTTTGGCAATTGGGTTGGCGTGCAACACCTTCATTTTTCTTTCCCTTGCATGATTGTCTCTCTTCTGCAGATTAAAGGATATTTTTGTATTATAATTATATTATATTATAGTATATTATATTAACTACTTACTGGGAAGTCCTTTACATCCTCGAGGGCGCTGGCCCTGAGTGAGGGCCACGAAAACCACCAGGCAAGCCAAGATTAAAATGAATTTCATTTTTAAGGATCTCTTTAAACTCTGTTCGGTTCGAACTGATTCAAAACTGAACATCTGAACACTTTATATAGCAAAAATTGTTTCTGAAAATATTTGCCAAGCCATTGATCGAGCGACAGCTGTTTTCTAAACATGCGTGAGGAAGCAAACAACAGGGAGTTAAACTTAAAATGTATTGTTAATATGAATGGAGCTTCAGCTATTCAAAGTATCACGTTCATAATTATGCAATGTTTACATAAAGAACAACTGCAA
Source organism: Hirtodrosophila histrioides (assembly GCA_037075165.1). NCBI lineage: Eukaryota > Metazoa > Arthropoda > Insecta > Diptera > Drosophilidae > Hirtodrosophila > Hirtodrosophila histrioides. The sequence goes on from JBAMCL010000823.1 coordinate 27,163, forward strand.
TTTTTGCACACTAAGGCAGGGTTTTGGAAAATTCCACCACCAAGCATGGAAAATCGCGGAAAACTGTTGAATGAAACTTGTTTGCTTACCATCCAATCGGATAAAAACTCATTTAAACTCTTATTTATGTGATTGCGATCAGACCACACTAAATTACCCTATGAACCCTGTTTAAATTACAACATATCCCCCACATTCTCACTATGCCACAAGAAGAGAACAGTTGACATAAAACATATCATAGAATCCTGTTCCGCCTTAACCAACATTAGAAAAGAAGACATACATATATACAGAAGTCTGTTATTAACAATCGTTAACAGTGTGTTAACATTACAATAACAGACGGTTAACAGTGTGTTAACATTACTATAACGGACGGCTGAGAATTCTCTTATTAGCCAATCTTCAAAATGGCTTCAAATGTGGACATATTGATATCTGGGCGAAGTTGAAAGTAAGTCTCCAATTTTCGCATTCTATTTTAAATATTTTCTATGATGAACCCGTGAATCTAAAGTTAAATAACACCAACCAAAAAGTCATTATATTATTATGCAACATTTCATCAATTTATTTCAATATTCTCAATTAATTCAACTTTTGCATTTCTTCTCGCAATCGACCTCAGCGAGGTCGATTATTGTTTCCATTACATTGTTTAGAAAACAGCTGTCGCTCGATCAATGGCTTGGCAAATATTTTCAGAAACAATTTTTGCTATATAAAGTGTTCAGATTTTCAGTTTTGAATCAGTTCGAACCGAACAGAGTTTAAAGAGATCCTTAAAAATGAAATTCATTTTAATCTTGGCTTGCCTGGTGGTTTTCGTGGCCCTCACTCAGGGCCAGCGCCCTCGAGGATGTAAAGGACTTCCCAGTAAGTAGTTAATATAATATACTATAATATAATATAATATAATACAAAAATATCCTTTAATCTGCAGAAGAGAGACAATCATGCAAGGGAAAGAAAAATGAAGGTGTTGCACGCCAACCCAATTGCCAAAAGGATCCCAATAAGAATATGTGGTACTTCAACAAAGCACGTAATGAATGTTTAAAATTGAATTATAAAGGCTGTGGTGGAAACGAAAATCGCTATTGCACTAAGCGCGATTGCGAGAAGAAATGCAAAAATGAAAATGAAAATAACTGAGAATTTTGAAATAAATTGATGAAATGTTGCATGACAATATAATGACTTTTTTATTATAATTTAAAATAGAATGCGAAAATTGAAGACTTACTCTCAACTTCGCTCAGATATCAATATAGTCACATTTGATGCCATTTTGAAGATTGGCTAATAAGAGTACTCTCAGCGGAGGCATCACTCAATTATCAAGTATCTGCAACTGCAATTATGAGAGTACAGAACGCATAAATGAGTTGCCACATAATCTAATTTTTGGAGGAGCCGGCGACAGGCTTTAAATGAACTTTGAGTTTGATCCGGAGCTCAGATACAGCTGTAGCTAAATTTAAGGCAATTATAATAAAAACCTAGATTTTACTTGCAAAAACTTGTATTTATAAATATCTAGTTCAATAATTATGTTTGAAAGTATTTTAAGAGGTTCAAAAATCTGCGAACTCATTTTGAACCAAAGTAAATAAGATGTCTTGGTTACTTGCTGTCAAAAACAAGCTGTCGCTGGAAAACATGGTCAATATTTACAAGTTTGTGTTAGCTGCGAGTCTCTTTCACGCCATACAGGTCTATGGAATCACATCCAAGACTTACATAAATAAATTTCGTGTATTGCAATCTTAAATCGTTACGAAAGATCTCAGTAGCTCATTGGTGCATGCGATCCAGGGATGTTGAGCGTACGGGACAGAATGAAAGCGATTGCCCACAAGTACTTGAAGAGGCTGGAATCCCATCCAAACATCCTAGCTGCCCTAATGACTGATACCTCTCGCACAAAAGCGAGGAGAAGGCTTAAACGCCACCACCCTTAAGATCTTTTATTTGAGTCCCTGCACAATAAATAATCAACTTCATAATACATAATAGTATCCTGCAACCTCCCCTATTAGCTTCAAAATAATATTCGTCTGTACGCAATTGCATATATATAATAACTTCTGATTAGATTAAGTTACCTCTAAGGTAGCAGAACCCTTTTCGCAAAAAGTTTCAATAAACAACAAAAGACAAAAAAGAAATCTGACAAATACCAGGCGACCATAAAAACCCCAATAAAAAGAAAAATATTTTTGGGGTTTTGTGTTTTTTTTGGTTAAATTGAATTGAACAAATGCAGCATACTTTTAGGATCAAGCGTGTTAGTGAAGAATGGGTGGTGCCCCTGAAAGTATGCTGCAAATTCTGACAAACTTACAAGCAACATTTGCCTCCTTTTTTCTGTATATTTGTATATGTTTATTTAAACAAAGTCTTCTGCTACCTATAGTGGCAGCTGAGGCAAGTTGTACAGAAATATAGAACTACTAACAAAATATTTACATATTTACACTACACACATTATTTACAATTTAGTTTTACTTACATTTAACATTAAAGAGAAGTGAAAAAAATCTAGGATTAAGCAAGGATTCGAAAAGACAGATCTTGGGGATGAAAACGTTTGAGTGTTCTTTTGCGTACTTATAAAAAAAATATTAATTTTGTTGGGGGGGTGTGTAAAAAAAGAAGGGGGGGGTCAAAAAAAAAAAATTTTTTTTTTTTTTATTTACGTATAATTAGCCTTGCCAATGTAAATTGTTTTTAATTTTGTATATATTTCTATCTGCCTTGCAAATCTCAATGTTGCCGGTTAAAAGGAATGTTGCTAAGGATTTATACTAAACATTTGTGATTTGCAGCAGGCAAAGCTGCAACTTCTGTGCTGCTGCTGTGGACAACTGTTGCGTGTGGCCCCCGAAGGATGAAGAGCTCGGCAAGGACTCAACACACAGACACACACACAGATACACTTGCTGACGAAGGCTGGCAACATAATTACGCGCTGCTCGCAGCCGCACTCGCTGTGTACTAAAAAGCCACACAATTGTTGTATTAAACACATTAAATGTGTGTGCAGTGTACACATGTTTATATCGGGAACTTGTGCTGCTCTCAGTGCGTATAGGTAACATTGCACACACCCACACAGACACAGACACATACACATACACTACATATTGCCTTTTAAAGCTTCGTTAGTATTGGTAAATAATAGCGGACTGGCTCGGCCTCAAAAAGGGCAAACTGCTATTGTACTTTATGTAGGCATCGTATCAAGTGTTTTACTGTACATATACATACGTACATATATACGAATTTGTGTGTATGTATATCTGTGTGTGTGTGTGTGTATCTATAGCGCGGCACATTATATAAAATTTATAAATACTTCTAAGCGGTACCTCCGAAGGTGCCTGCGTGTGTGCCTGTGTGTTGTGTGTGTGTGTTTGTATGGGTGTGTAGGTGTCCTTGTGGGCGGTTGGGCCAACAACTGGCGACTTTATTGCTGTATTATTGGCCTTTAATTTGACCATCAATATTTTCTCAGGCATCAGCGTGAATTTCCTGCGTTTTCCGTTTAGCTAATTTGTGTTATGTTTTCTTTTGTATTTCAATTGTTTTTGTCTTGCTGCTCGTGTTGTTATTTTGGTTCCAAGTTCTTATTTAACTTGACTTTACAGCCTGTAATTAAATTGATTTATAGAATGGACATTTTCAGATATTTAGTATTGTAAGAGCATTCATTCATTTGGAAAACTTAATGATATCTTACTAATCCATTGTTCTAAGTACGGGCATACAAAATATAACTATACCCTTTTATTTGAAGATCGAATTAAAATATATATAAATATATATATTTCCAATAGAAAATGGCAGCTGTTCCTTATGTGAATATGACCGTGATACTTTGAATAGCTGAAGCTCCATTCAAATTAACAATACATTTTAAATTTAACTCCCTGTTGTTCGCTTCTTCACGCATGTTTAAAAACAGCTGTTGCTCGATCAATGGTTTGGCAATTACTTTCAGAAACAATTTTTGCTATATAAGGTGCTCAGATTTTCAGTTTTGAATCAGTTCGAACCGAACAGAGTTTAAAGAGATCCTTAAAAATGAAATTCATTTTAATCTTGGCTTGCCTGGTGGTTTTCGTGGCCCTCACAGAGGCACAGCGCCCCCCTCCATGTAAAGGACTGCCCAGTAAGTAGTTAATATAATCTATGACATATCTATATCTATATGCACGTATAATACTCGAGCATTACAAAAATGTCTTTTAATCTACAGAGAATGGACAATCATGCAAAGGAGTGAAAAATGAAGGTGTTGCTCACCAGCCCAATTGTCGCAGTGATCCCAATAAGGATATGTGGTACTTTAACGAGACACGTAAGGAATGTTTAAAATTGAACTATAAAGGCTGTGGTGGAAACCAGAATCGCTGGTGCTCTAAGCGTGGTTGCGAGAGGAGATGCAAATGAAAATTGAAATAACTGAGAATATTGAAATAAATTGATGAAATGTTGCATAATAATCTAATGACTCTTTAGTTGGTGTGATTTAACTTTAGATGCAGGGGTTCATTATAGAAAATATTTACAATAGAATGCGAAAATTAGAGACTTACTTTCAACTTCGCTCCGACATCAATATAGCCACTTGATGCCACTTTAAAGATTGGCTAATAAGAGTATACTCAGTGCAAGCTACAATCGAGTATCAAGTATCTGCAACTGCAATTATGAGAGTACAGAATGCACAAATGAGTTGCCACAGCACGGGGTGCCTTGAGGCATGTTCAGAATTAAGTATGAACGAGCTGGGAAAACTTTTCGCTGGCCACGGAGCACACAACTCAAGGCAAAAACTTGAGCCGTTTATAGCCGGGGTCCTGAACGCACTTACCACTTACCGAGTCCCTTGGATGGGCAATAACAAAAGGCGCTACAAAATGTTGCGCTGCGCCCGCTCATTATGTGTGTGGGCAGAGGGGCGGAGAGGGGCCTTGGCTTCTGGTAGAGCCTCCCCTCAAGTTTTACCTTAATGTAGTTAGCACTTGACTTCACCTCACCTGGTCCCTTGCCCCGTCGACAATTTCACGCATCCATTGTTTTCAACAACATTTGTTTTTCATCACTTTGTTTGGTGTACATTTTGTGGTTTTTTGGGGCTGGGTAGCATTATAATCTACGGCCACTTCTGCGTGTTTATGACTTTTGAGCCCCGTCAGAAAGCAAATATTTTTGGTTACATAAGGAAAGGAAAACAATGTGCATTATACGAGTAATCTTGTGCAACAAAATGCTGCCCCTTGAGTGCCAGAGACTGTTAGACTTTTATGTTGTTTGCCTTGGCCACTTAGCGACTACCGACCCAACTCTCCGATTTGGCTTTATCCCCCCAGTGGTGGTGCTCTCCTAATTAGGAGCAATCAGCCAAGTTTATAGCCTCGACATAACTCCCACTCATTATTATAGTATTGGAAATGCGAATTGAGCTAAAATTAAATAGATTTATTATTCAATAAATTGAACGCTTACGCTTACAATATTTGTAGCTACGTTTTACTTGGCTTTGGAGTAGTGTGTGTGTGTGTGTGTGTGTGTGTGTGTGTGGGTGGGGGGATGGGTAGGGGACAAGTGCTTATATAGAATGCCAATGCGTAAACAGTTTTATGACAATATATAATTATTTGTTTATATGTACTACAATCGTATGGTTTATGCTTTAGGCTCATAATTGTATTTATATGTCTATATCCTATGGTTTATAGTTTATGGGCTATTCAAGTGCTTATAATGCATACGTGCATGTGTGTGTTCGTGTGTTTGTGTTTGTGGGTGTGCGTGTGTGCGTGTGTTAATGTGTGGATGTGTGAATGTTCACTTAGAATTACATAAAGATATATTTATATATGTATATTAAGATATTTACTACCATATAGCAATTATTGATATGTACACAAGCTTTATAGCCTAACACATTTAAAATAAACAGAGCAAAAAAATTAAAAAAAACAAATAAAATTGCTCGCTAAAACAAATTTCAATCCCAGTGCGTATGGGGAGGGTGGGGACAGGGGCGTGGCATGACCTTGGGTACCCTAACAACTAATCAAATGTTTTTGCTTAATGTTTTCTTAATGTTGCAGCTGCTTATAACTAGGGCCTATTAATAAATACAATGCTCGCAGGCTTGTCTTTTATGCAAAATGTGGAAGTTGAACATACTACGCGATATATATGCTATTATTTATACATATATGTATGTATTTTTATATATATATATATATAAGTATATTTAGATCTGTGGGTGCATCTGCTATGTGATGCACTTTAGTCTTAGCCAGGTTTACGAATTTACACACATTGCTTACTCGTTGGTTACTACTTTGCTTAGAGCCCCAGTCAACACAGCGAGTGAATCACTCGTTGTAAGTATTACTCGCTGTGAATGACAGTTCTTATCTTACACAGCGAGTGAATCACTCGTTGTAAGTATTACTCGCTGTGAATGACAGTTCTTATCTTACACAGCGAGTGAATCACTCGTTGTAAGTATTACTCGCTGTGTATGACAGTTCTTATCTTACAAAGAGTAAATCACTCGCTATGTATGACAGTTCTCTCTCTCTCTCTTAAGTAAATCACTCTCCGAAAGCATTACTCGCTATGTATGACAGTTCTTACTCTTACAGCGAGTAAGTTACTAGCTGAATGACAGTTTTCTCTCTTACAACGAGCAAGTTACTCGCTGTAAGCAATCCTTTATTACTCGCTTTTTGTGGCTCAATGCAGTTGTGTTTCTGAGTTTGTCACACATCATTAACTCAAGAACAGTTGAAGTCATATCTCGTTTACATGTGTGAGTGTATTTACATAGGACTATGCTGTCTGTGTGTGTGTGTGTGTGTATCGCTTTGTTGTGTATGTGTGAGTGGTTTTTTTTTTATTTTTCTGAAAAATATGACTTTGGTATTCCTTTTAATATACTTTTCCCTCGATCATGCGCAACCTACGAACTGACCACAGCATCTTTTAGCATAGATACGCCCACAGTCCCACTGCCACTGCCAACACCACCAACACCACCCCCACTCGCTCCATTCACAATGTCATCCATGGGCTGCTCCGCTTCCTCTTCGATTGCCTCGTTCTGGCTGACTTCCTGGCTGTTTTCGTGCTTGACCGCATTGCTGGCCTCTGCAATCGCTGGCTCCTCGGTCCTGGCTGCAGCTGGCGTGTCGGTGTCCTCGCTCTGGTCTGGCCTGGCTGCATTGGCCACCAGCACACCAGAGTACTTAATGCCATTCAGCTCGAGGTTGACAATCAACTGCGGTTCGCCATTTGCGCCGGTGCCTGTGCAGCGAGTATATGATTAGATTGGGTTTGAATGCTTCTAATGGGATTGCTTACCATTGCGTGCCACTTGAAACTGCATGCCTGACAACAGGCTGAGAGTCTCGAGGGGATTCAGCTTGGCGTTGCTGCCTGAACAATTGTCCTGCTGCGTATCCTTGGAGCTGGACTGTGTCTTGCTGCCGACGCTCTTCTTTTTGGTGGAAACCGGCGAGCTGTGACGATGGCCGCCCGATGCCGATGCCGTTGTGGAAGTGCTGGGCGAGTTCTCAATTGCCGAATCATCCGATTTGTCCAGATGATTCTGATGGTGATGATGATGGTGGTGGTGGTGGTGTCCATTCAGCTGCTGTGGCTCACTATCGTCGTGCATGGAGGACGAATTGCCGGTGGTATTGTGCTCCGCATTGCCATACTCATCCTCCGGCTCGCCCTCCGACGCCGCATCCTGTTGCTGCTGCTGCTGATGATGATGAGCGCCGCTGTTCGCCTGATGATGAAAGCCCGCGGCAGCAGCCACAGCCGCCATATTGTGTGGATTCAAATAAAAGTTAGCAGGAAAACCGGGCGGCATCAGACCGCTGCCCACACGTTTGGCCGGCGGCGGCTGATGCGGTGTCTCCTCATGATCCGCCGGCTCAGGCGTTGGGTCACGTTCCCGCTCGCGTTTTATGTGGTTTAGGTTGATACTCGGCGGCGAGTCGGAGAGGTTCAAGGCTTCGCTAAAGTTGCACAAATCAAACAAAACGAAAAGCTTGCTGGTTAGTGTCTAGGCTATGTTAAAGTTGCAGCGGTGCGTGCACACGCTAACATGTATATAACAGTTATAACAGCGCGTGCTGCAAGCATGATTTGTTATATTTGAACCAAAACTGGTACAGTTTGTCATTGTTACACTATTTATACATTATTTTTTTTTAGAAAGTCTAACTTAACATTTCTGTTTTTGCCGAAAATAAAATCGAAACAAGCAAAAACTTAAACTTGTGTTGAAATTTAGGGTATGGCAAGAAATATATGTAATATTATGATTTATAAAATAGTATATGTTAATTTAAAATGAAGCAATGATGAACCTTTTCTAGTAAAAGAAACAATATTTAACTCTTTTGACAATTTAATAGAGGCTTTTTCTCAATTATATATCCATTAGATCGTTTAGAAGATGTTTTTATTTATGGGAGTAAATTATAACATTAAATTATTTTTAAGCAAGACCTCATTTAAATACTTTTTAGTAGAGAGAAAAATAACTATCTAATAAATTAATTCTGTTTTATGTTGTTGCCACAAAAATCGTTAAAAAGTTAAAGTAATTACATAAAATTAGAAAAGTGTTGAAAAGTTGAACTACAGAAGTTGTTATCAATTGAAATACTTCAAATTAGACACCTTTTAATCAAGTTAGGGTACTTTTTTGGCAACTTTGCTACAAACTAACCTTAAAAGGTGGCAGCCCTGTATAAGAAGCTGTATAACACTTACCGTTGCTGTGGTGAGGTGTGCGCCGAGCCGGTTGGACTGCTGTTGTGGTACATATGCCACAGTGCAACCTGCGCACTCAGCGCATCCCGCGTGCTCAGCTCGGGACTCTGTGAGCGTTGGCGCTGCTGCTGTTGCTGCTGCTGTTGTTGTTGCTGCTGCTGTTGGTGATGGTGCAGCGACTGTTGCTGCTGCTGCTGTTGCTGGTGGGGATGTGTGGCGCCTAGCACAGGCGCACTTTGTTCCTTCTTGGCCTGTATCAGCTGCAGATATTCCATCATGCGATTCTCAAGCTCCTGTGTCATCAGACTTGGCATCTGGCCAAAGGCCGGACCGCCCTGCATTAGGCGGCGATGCGCTGCTGCGGCCGCTGCCGCTGCTTGCGCCTGCTGATTATTGGCCGCCGCGGCGTGTGTGACCAGCGCCAGTGGCGACATTTGTTGCATGCCACCTGGCAGCGGTGGCCGTGAAATGGGCGTCTGCAAGGAACAAAACTATGTGAGGCATTGATTGTCTGCAGGCGTTCGTTTGGCTAGAGTTGGAAAACTATCGATAGTGCCACCACTAGATAATTATATCGATACTACACACATATCCAACACTTTTGATTCGATTTGATATAAATGTAGGTATGAACTGAAATTAATGTATAGCATTTATGCAGGTTCGATAGTATCGATAGTCGAAAATACCTCGATAAACAGTCGATGTTACTGCTTCAATAGTGTTATCGATACTATTAAGGAAAAGTTGTGGAAACTTTTGAAATTTATATAGCATGTAGGTATGTATTTATGTTTTTAGAGAATCAGTTCATAGAAGTGGAAAAAACCTCGATAACTTTGTTATAGTGACATCGATAGTTTCATTATTTGATATTATTAATATAGAAAATCTATTTTGTTATTGAATGGCAAGCTTAAGATGTTAGGCTTCAAATCAATTCATAAAACGGATAGATCTTTTGGCTATCGATAATATCGATAACAAGATTCAAACAGTTTCGATAGTGGCCTCGATTATTCATAAAACGGATAGATCTTTTGGCTATCGATAATATCGATAATAAGATTCAAACAGTTTCGATAGTGGCCTCGATTATTAGCCAGCTCTAGGTATTGGTGGATAGTTGTGGGTTGGGGGCTACTTACCAGTGGCATCTGATTGTGCATAGCCTCGTATTGGCCATAGCTGGATCGACGTCCTTCGCGGCGATTGCCATCAATGGCCGCCTGCAGCTCGGCCGGTGTGCTGAGGTTCTTCTTCTCGCACTCGTACGGGTACAAATACTTCATGTATCTGAAAGATGCATAAAATTATTAATAAGCGCAGCAAACATGCATTGAGTGCAAGTAAAACACATCGCAGTCGTCCTGTCCTAGCTACGTTTAACTTGAATTATCGTGTAAATACGAAACGTGAGCAAACAAATCGGCGGAGGTACAGGTCAACAATCAACAATCAACAATCCACAGGCAACAGGCAACAGGAACAGGGAACAGGCAACAGTCGAGTCGGGATGCTGATCGATTGCACCTTGATCGGTTTGCCGATGTTTGATTGTCCGGTTTGTTTGCTCGCTGCTTTGGCTGTAGTATTTGATCAGCGCATAGTTCTCGGGCAGGTGTTGAATGCCATGGGGTTATAGTACGTGCATATATACGACTTCTAGATATGCTTACTACAGCAGTACTATAGTCAAATTCAAATCAGGACAGTTCAAATAAGTTCAGTTCAATTTCTGGTGAGCTAACGAAGTTGTCATCAAGTCTCATAATCAAAAATTTCTATTCAAATTAATTCTACATCAAAATGTATGCTCAGAAAATCAATATGCATGTAAATTAAATAGTTTTGGCAAAGTTGGTAGTGTTGAAGGTCTATACTCTATAAAAATCGGGCTATAACACACACAATAATAAAATCTATCGAATTTCTTTATTTCTATTTGAATTTCACAAATTAAATGGGCAGTCAATCTAGATTGATTAGAGAATCAATCCGTATGTAAATGAAAGCATTCTTGCTAGAGTTATGCGAGCTCAAATCTATGAAGATCATTTCGTTTGGATTAAATTGTGATATTTCTGATTATTTCTGATTATTTAATATATTATACTTATTAAGGCCAAAAAATCAAAAGCGATATTTGAATGTTGATGAAAAGAACGAACCATATTCGGACTTAAAGAAATCACGAACGAGAAGGAGACTCCATCGAACCAAATGAACCAAACAAACGAACTAAATGAACACCAAGCAGGAGAATAGTTCGAACCTTAAGCACTGAGCAAGTAAGAAATAGAGAGAGCAGACTTTGGGAACGTTTGTCACCAAAGACTTTGAGCGCGGCAGGTTCCACCCGAACAAATACGAAGCGTGTGGGGGAGCTGTCGCGTTGAAAATGTTCGGTGACAAACGTCTCCAAAGTCTGGTCTCTCTATTTGTTACTCTCGTCAGTGCCTTAAGTTAAGCGAACGAACTAGTTTATCGACAAACAGGAACCAAGTTCGCTCGCTCAGCTAAAATGAATCGTTTGAGTGAATTTATTCAGAAGACTTTGATATAACTCTAAGCTTGGTTAGCATGTCGCTTGATCAAACCAATTCTAAGGATAATTTGATAATACTCTAATAAATAGAACCTTTATATATGTATGTATACTTACTGGGTGCGCAGGGTGAATGCGGCACTGGTGATGCTCGAGGGCAGATGCAATCCCTTGATTATCTCCTGCCATAGCTTTTTGTTGATAACATCGACAAGGCCGCCACGTGCTATCACCAGATTATATAGCTCATACAGATCCAGCACTGACTTGGCCATAATGGGCAGGCGATTGATGGGCGTGCCTGCGTGAAAAATGAAAATGGGGAAAACAAAAACAAAAATTAGCGGTGCGTCCGTTTGAGCTATAAAAACTTCCACTTGTGGCATGTAAATGTTTTTCAATGCGCTTGTTAAATGCACCAGCAAGCAAAACACGATTAAAAGATGCCATAAAATAGATTTATCGTATTGTATCTAGTTGAGCATCACATTCCCCCGCAGCCCCCTCAGCCCCTGCAGATGCCATTCGCGTACCGGCCATGGGGCAATTAACACTAGTTGCCTACTACTAGCTGCAACAACAACAATAACAACTCCAAGTGCAGAGCCTCTGCCTGCCTGAGCATCGATAAAAACAGAAATAAATTCAAATTGTTGCCGGCTACAGAGAACGGTACACATGTTTGTACATATGTCGATATGTTTATGGCGGCTAATCATCATCATCTTTGGCATCAGTTCTATTTCCCATTGGAATCGTATTATTCGATTTTCAGGTGCCACGCCCCGCTGCCCGCCTATTTGCCTGCCCATTTCATTTGTTTGGATCCGTCCCACAAAAGGCCAAACTCAACGGCAGGTTGCAACAACTGACGGGCATTCACGAATTGCTGATATCCTGTAACGCGGTAGGGTATATCAAAATTATACCCTTGCTAACATTTTGTAAAGGAAATTGTGTGTGTAGGAGATTTTGTCATATATTTAGATATAACCATGTTCTTCTGTTCAATTTCTGATCAGAATATCATATAGCTGCCTTGGGAAAAATTGCTCAAAATATGATTTGTTGCATGAGAAACCTTGTCTTATATTTCTAAGCCATATTGTGAGATAACCAAAGTTGATAGAAAACTGATAACTATATCTAATAGCTCTCATAGGAATGTTCTATGCATAATTATCATGTTTGCAAGGGTATTTATTCTTTGTAACCCCAACGATAACTTTTACATATTGTTCTCATATTAAGAGATCGTTTATAATATCATCTTTATCAATTTTCTGCTGATAAAAATAACTAGCAGGCAAACACTCTGATATTAAATGAATATCTATTCTATACTCATCTATATCCTATAGATAATAAACAGATTTTAAAGATATGATTTTATATTCCACATCACAGTATCTTAGACAGAATCTTAGATACAGTACCTTAGACAGAATCTTAGATACAGTATCTTAGACAGAATCTTAGATACAGTATCTTAGACAGAATCTTAGATACAGTATCTTAGACAGAATCTTAGATACTGATTTCGAAATTCTTGCAAATAAAAACCAGGAACCTGCTTTTGAAACACCCTCACATGGTATTTCAAGAAGGTGCCTGTTTTATCCAGATTTTAAAGATATTTTATATTTCGAGTCACAGTATCTTAGACAGAATCTTAGATACTAATTTCGAATTTCTTGTAAACAAAAACCAGGAACCTGCATTTAAAAACACCTTCACGTGGTATTCCGAAAAGGTGCCTGTTTTTTTGACACCATCATTGAATGCACTCTCATAAAATGTTATTTACAAGGTACTGAAATACTTGTATCAATTGTTCTAGGATATTCGAGCGGTCTGTTAAACTCTTGCAGCCCTGAGCACGATGCTCATTTACAATTGCAATGGACCTGAATTGTGTAGCGCAGTGGCGCATATAAAAATCAAATCAACTTGCATAATTACTGTGCTCGGTACGTGAGTAATTCGAATTTGTACAGTATTGTTGTGTGTGTGAGTGTGTGAGTGTGTGTGTGTGTCTGTGCCTTTTGAACAAATACAAATAAAAATTCGTTCAATATCATTTAATGCCGCTTGCTGGCAGAGGCAGAGGCAGAGGCAGAGGGTTATATAGTGTCTGGGCCTGAAGCCTCTCGACTTTTTATGAGCCCAAAGGAATCAATCAAACCCGTTGATGGACGTGTTGATTGAATGAAAATACGCTTGTGTTTTTTATGCATATAAACAAACGTGAGACGCAAGGGGGAAAAACGATGATTGCACGTAGGCTATCCATACATACATGAAAGCGATAAAGGAATAAAACGAGTAAATCGAACAATTTATATTGTGGCACGAGACTGAGGACAAGGGGCAGGGGGGGTAGCAACATCGAATTGCATTTGCGATCACTGCACGAGCCACAAAAGCCAAGCATAATCAATGGCAATTTAATGATTAACTTTGTTGCAAGTCTCTCTCTCCCTGCGATCAAGATCATTAAACTCATCCTCAAAGGTCGCCTCTGGCCAACTCCTGGCCAGGCACTGGCACGCACATTCAGCATATTACCACTACTATTATTATTAGTATTATTACTAACATGATTTCGACTTTTTTTTGGCAGCGCTGAGTGATATTTATTTATTTTTGTGCATTGTTTTCTTAGATGTCGTGGCGTTTTAATGGAAATTAAAGAAATTTGATCGAGTCTGAAATCATAACGCACCTAGTCTTTTGCCCCAGTCTGACAACTGATTTAGTTGAGTTTGTGTGCTTCCCCACCTTCCCACCAGTTGCTTGGCGCTGGTTTAGACTGATCTGGCAAGGGTCTGTCAGTCGAGCACTGAGAAATATCTACAAAAATAGCGCGCCCGGTTGATAAGTGATTGACGTCTTTTAATTAAGAATTGCGCCGCTCTTCGTTGCACAAACACACGGGACAGGGACGGGGACAGGGACAGGCACAGGCACAGGGACAGGGACACGGTTGCGCATTTAGTTTATATTTTTCAGCATAATTTCCGTTATATGAACAATTGTACAATATCACAGCACATACACATGTAAATATAGTCATAGATACAGATACAGATACATATATATATATATATATATTTATATACATATTCAATGCTCTGCACATTTCCTCCAACTGGGTGCAAAGCCACAGATACTTTAGACACTCCCAGCGGCAGTCCCATTCCCATTCCCATACCCATACCCATACCAAGTCACAGTCCCAGTCACAGTGACCGCGTTGCCTGTACACACATATGTCAAAACTTGAACGCATGTGACAGATTAAAATCCATTAAGTTGTCAAGTGTTGGAAGATGTGCGCCTTCTATGCTCCGTACTACTACCATCGGTATCTAAACATCTATCTGAGCATTTCTCTTTTATCTGTATCTGTATCTGTAAATGTATCTGTATCTGTGTGTGCCTGTGAAAAGCACACGAAATTAGATAAAGCAAGATAGAAAATATTGCTTTGCTCTGCCGAATCTTAAATACCCTGGCAGATACTATATTTATTCAACTGAAATTTGATCCTTAGCAATATCTTGTCAATCAGTTAAGGCGGTCGCACTATTCTAAAGTGATCAAATTTAAGCGTAATGGTTCTTTTTAAACAATATTTTTCTTATACAGTTCAATTACGTTTCAATTTCAGCTATATGATATAAGAAGTAAGACCAATTTCCATAAAACTTGATTATAAAACAGACTAACTTATATGTGGTGACTTTGGTTAAGATATCTGTGAAAACTAAGCGAAATCTTTAAAAAAAAAATGTCAGTTTTCGATAGGTTTTATAGTATATACATACATATATGTCTAGACTTGTATAGTAAGTATACTACTTCAAGGGTTTTAGGATGGTCAAATTATATAAAGCACTAGAATTAGACTTTCGTCCATATAACCTTGAGACCACATATTTTTCGCCCATGGGGGTGGATTGTCCAAAATCGGTGAAATATGTGTCAAATGAATTTTTGTGTAGATCTCTGAAAATTAGTTTGAAGCTGATTGGATGGTCAACAAAAAAGTTTCATACAACAGTTTTACGCGATTTTCCACGCTTGTGTGTGGAATTTTCCAAAATTCCGTCTTAGTGTGCACTTTCAGCATAGATGGAAGCTACTGTGAAAATTTCAGCATACTAGCTCTTACGATTTGTGCTGTGCGATGATTGCCAATCTATTATATATATAGATATTTTGCTGTTGAATTGATGAGTTTGGTTCAAATAAGTCTGACCATTTTATAAGAAAAACGGTACAACAAATAGGTATAATTTTTAGCATCATTTTTTCTTAAATATTGATCCAAATCGTTGGATTCCGATAAATAAATGACAAAGTAGATCGTTTTATTAGCGTTGTTTTCAAACTAGAGCTCTAGACAAATAAGCAGACAGACAGACATGGCTTTAATAACCCAGTTTCTCTTCCTAATCCGTCATATATATACACTGATATACTGTCTGAAATCTTGTCTCTCAATGCGTTACATACTTTGTGACTAATTTATAATGCCCTCGGAGAGGGTACATAAAATAAATATGAGTGCACGAATGCAATTGCTGTGGCAGCGCGTTGCAAGTCAAGCTCAGGCATTAGCACGTTTATAAGGCACTGTGGCAGCAACAACAACATGCCACAAAAGCACACACACACACACACATACACATAACCGTGTGTGTACTTGTGCTGCATGTAATTTAGCTGTGGCTTTTACTTTGCACAACATTTTTGCTATGCATGTTGCAAATGCAAATATAAACAAATTAAACGCACTCTGCAACTGGCAAATACTTGAACCGGGCAACTCGAGGACCTTTTGGACAGGAAGTGCCATTTGTTGTTGCCAAAAGCTTTGCAGTTGCATGCCACATGCTCGAATGTATGGCAACCGCTGCCAACGGTTGCAACAATTGTTAATGCTTATAATTAATGACAAAAAATGCCATTTAAAAATAGTCGACACTTGCATTTAAGTACCAATATATGAGAGCGAACGAACAAGTGAATGTGGCCCAGTTCCCCCTCTACCCTCTACCCTGTACCCGCTACCCTCTACCCGATATACCGCACCCGCAACCGGACGAGGGCTTGACGTTGCCTCGAAGTGTTCTTGAGGCATCCTCCGTTTCTCACTGTGGATGTGACTGTGACAGTAATTTGGAGTGACAAAACGACAAAACTGCGGCATCATAATGATTTCTCCGTCATTCACATTTGCCTACAAACATTTCTGCATATTTTAATGCACTCACACAGCCGAGCGACAAATCAAACGCCAAAGTGCCGAGAAATTTATTCAATTAACATAATTTGTGTCCGTCCAAAAAGCAAACACTTCAAACTTGGTTAGCTGAGTCAGCAGTTGCTAGACGCTCATATGCAAATGCAGCCACAGAACAGAGTGTTGCTCAAGTATCTCAGTTCGAAACCCACTAACCACAACCACAACCAAAACCCTTTCCTTTCCTTCCCTTCCCAGAACTTACCTCGCTTTTGCATAAACGAAAACAAATCATCGAGAAACTCCTTGCGCTTGGGATCATCGTTGATTTCATAGAGCTGCAAGTAGAAGAGAAATCAAATATTATTAATCTTATAGACATCAAATTATAACTATAATAAGACCTATAAACCTGCAAACTTCCCTAAAAGATATTTATTGGAGTAAATTTTTGTATCTTTCTTAGAAACTAGATCTGCCAATCGATGCAAGTATCGATAGTATCGATGATTATTTCTTTTCCACCTTTAACATCAACTTATAGTTATAATAAGACCTATATTTCAAGCCTGAAACTTCCCTAAAATATTTATTGAAGTAAATTGTTATATCCCCTAAAAGATATTTATTGAAGTAAATTGTTATAACTATCTCAGAAACTAGATCTGCCAATCGATGCAAGTATGGATGAATATTTATTTTCCAACATAAACATCAAATTATAGTTATAATAAGACCTATATTTCAAGCCTGAAACTTCCCTAAAATATATTATTTAAATTGTTATATCTTTCTCAGAAACTAGATCTGCCAATCGATGCAAGCATCGATAGTATCGATAAATATTTCTTTTCCAACATTAGCATCAAATTATAGTTATAATAAGACCTATATTTCAAGCCTGAAACTTCCCTAAAACATATTTATTGAAGTAAATTGTTATATCCCCTAAAAGATATTTATTGAAGTAAATTGTTATATCTATCTTAGAAACTAGATCTGCCAATCGATGCAAGTATCGATAGCATCAATGATTATTTCTTTTGCACCATTAACAAAATATATCTTACTATCCCCATTCTTAGACCTCTTTTTTAACTCCAAACTCTATCAGGAATAACTATTGTTACTTGTTTTTCGTAGTATTTTAAAGTGATATTAAAGATGGAGTTTGCTAAATCTACAAATTTTAGTGGGCGCTATCGATATTTTTCTGGCATATCAGAAACCTACTTATGGACATGAAAAAGTGTACAATCGATGGACAATAATAGCATGCATATAAAATGTATTATAAAATAAGCTATTTAAATATATTGTACTTGAAAGTTCAGATAAGCAATTCCTATTCCATGATGTTCGACTTTGGAGCCAATTACTTTACGGCATTCAAACTTAAGTTAATAAAACTTATTGCAATATCAATAAATTAGTTTTCTGTTTACACAATAACATTATACGCTGGTAATTGTTGTACTCAATTTAATTTACTTTTGAGTACAGTTCAGTTAGGTAATATAATTATATCTTTATGTTTATTTCTTTGTTATTCCAAAAACACATGAAATACTGTGTCGATATTTGAAAGCTACTTAACACATTTCCCCGCTGTCTTCACAGCCCGATACCAACTCTACTAAAAGAGCTAGAGATATTAAATTTGGTATGTGGGTTCTCCGTTTAATATATAATTTGATATTTGTGACTGGTGTGATAATTTAAAGGTATTTTGTACCCGACTTAACAATGAGAATAAATAATTATAATAAATAGATAACACACACGCACACTAGATACATATGTATCTCAATGTACAGGCGTGTCGAGTACTTGACTTTGGGCCAATGGATTTGCGCAAAATGGTTGCCACACGCTACTCTATTGTTTGCAGTGTTGTTTTCTGTGTTCTTCATTGTTGTGCTGTGTTGGATAACAGACAATAGACGCATTGACATGCGTCGACCCGGGGCTCTGGCGGCGTTAGGGGCGCGTGTGTTCGCTCTCCTTCACCCTGGGGGTTGAAACAGTGCACAAAAGTGGAAACGTGTGAAGCACCCCAAAAAATGTGCGTTAAAAAGGGCAAGTTTGAGATGCGTGAGTGGCCTGGCACAATGCATAATTAGGTGATAAAGATGAGACTGGTTGAATATGACTAGATGTAAATACATATACAGAAGAAGAGCACATAATGTGTGGTTATATTATATAAAGAGCAGTGTTGGTTAACTTCACGAATTGCGTACTGAATTGATTGCAAATCTTTTAATATTTCATATTTACTCCAAATTGATTTGATTTTTTGTGTTTCTTGCAGTAGGTTTATCATCAAAGGTGCACATTTCTTTTGTACTAAGTTTTTCAGTCTTTCATCTTTTATTTATTCTCATTAACCAGACTCATTCTTTTATCTATTATTTTATCTCATTAATCAGACTTCAAATTTTAATCTATATTTTTTTCTGTAGTTCTTGTAAATATAATTTAAGTTTAATTCAAGTTGTTCATAAAGTAACAAAGAGATTAAGTGGAAAAAATTAAGAATAAAAATATAAAAAAAAAATTAAATAAAATAAAAAATAAAATAAAAATTAAAAAAAATTAAATAAAATAAAAAAAAAATAAAATAAAAAAAAATTAAATAAAATAAAAAAAATTAAATACAAAAAAAAATATAAAAAAATAAAATAAAATATATTTATTATTATTATTATTTTGTATAATTTTGTATATGAGAAAACTGAAGAATTATATATTCTTTTTTTCAATTCAAATAATACTGAGGAATGTCTAGCATAAAAGAAATGATAAAATAAATATATAAAAAATATAAAATAACATAAAAAACCTATAAATATTAAAATACTCCAGATTTCATGAATTTGTAAAGATTATGATTAACGAGTGTTCTATAAGTTCCTTTACATCTTCGCATCTTTTTTGTTTTCCTAACTAATTGTATTTCAGCTTTGCACCTTTTTTGTTTTCCCCACTAAACAGAACAGACTCCACGCTGTCATTATTTAATAGTCTTTTCTCTCTTACTTTTTCAATTAGAAAACAATTAATTAATGTTGAGGAAGTAAGTTAAGCACCAATAAAGTTTTCTATTCTAGTTAGTAAATGATATAAATCATAAATTTCTTTTGCATACGTCTTTAATTTCTAGTTTAACCAGAT
Source organism: Hirtodrosophila histrioides (assembly GCA_037075165.1). NCBI lineage: Eukaryota > Metazoa > Arthropoda > Insecta > Diptera > Drosophilidae > Hirtodrosophila > Hirtodrosophila histrioides. The sequence continues at coordinate 46,962 of JBAMCL010000823.1, forward strand.
TACATTGTGGTAAATGTATTCGTGATTATTATTAGTCATTTTTTTGTAGTTCTTTCTTTATTCCATGGCTCCTCGGGCGCACACTTTGACCTTTTACAGAGAGTTGGCAGGGGAGTTCCTTGAGCATTATTTTGTGTTCGTAGTAAAATCATTATAGAGGCCTAGCCAAACCGTGTCTACAACAGCGCCCAGCATAAACTTATATGTACACATATGTATGTATAAAATTAATGACAAGATCTGAGTGAACTCATCAAATTTGGAATTCATCATACTTTCCGCCTACTGCAAAAGGAAAAGGCAAAGGAAAAGGTACAGCAAAAGCCTGGTTCGAAGGCAAAAAGCAAAGTTTTAGCCAAGTCGAGTTGGAGTTGGAGTTTTGTTGCTGTCTCAGGCTTTGGGTGCACATTCTAAGTCAATGCGAATGATGATGAACTGCCTTGCTTCCCCACTCGCATAAATGATTTAAAACGCGACTGAAGTTACAGCAACAGCAACAACAACAACAACAACTCTCCCGATTTAAGGCTTGAGTTCAACAAGTTGCCAGGCTGAGGCTGACGAGCTGCCCCTCGACTCCAGCTACGTCTGCGACTCTGAATTCAACTGCAACTGCAACTCACAACTCACAACTTCGACTGGCTGACTGTTTTTTATGATGCACGACGCCCACAAGAGTTATAGTATATATATATATACACACATACGTATCAGTCTTTATTTGTATGCGTATATATATCTTATATATGTTTGTATATATATTTTCTTTGTGCCTTGCAGTGGAATTGATTGAAGTTCAACTTGAAGTTGTTATACGTTTAATGCTTTTTGGCATTTATTTTATTTCGACGAGTTGCAGTATTATTATTTTTTAATTAAAAAATCTTTGCACATTTTTAATGCCACTTTTAATATATACTATATTCATAATTTATGTTTTAGCGCGCCACAATACCTCCTGTATTTGATCCTCGGAGATGAGCATGATTGTAAGAACACTTGATACGAAAAAGAAACACGTTTTTTAATTTAATTAATTATAGCTGACACTTGCAGAATTTAATGCTTCTTTTTTGTGGGTTTTGAATTGTTTTCTTGTATTTTTTTAAAGTTTATAATTGGTATTAACTATAGTTCACGCAGGATGCAGCCACATCGATCGATCAACGCGACGATGCAACGCCATCAAAGGTCGTTTATCAACTAAAAATATTGAAAGAGCCGCCGAGTGCAGCAATCGACGCTGACGTCGCCGTATACAAATCAAAACGACAAACATACAAACACACACACACACACAGATACACACACACACTCACACACACACACATACACACACGAAGCATTAATTACCATGTGCTGCCTGCCTGCCCGCCTGCCTGCCTGTCTGTGTTTTTGTATCTATGTGCGCCCTTTGCTACTTGTATTTAATAATATGTACCTAATAAAATGAAGTCCGCTTTCGGTTAATGTTAAATCTGTTTTGGCTGGCAACCCTTGTGGCAGGCAAACCTGCCCCTGAGTCCTGGAAAATACATTGGGCTTGCATCACAGCGGCAACAGCGCAGCGGCAGCGGCCTGCCAACAAATCCGCAGCAATAAAACGATAAAAATCCCCTTAGCATAAGTTTTTGGACCAATCATAATCGTTTTTATAACACACACAAGTTACTGGTGTTGCCTGCCACACACACACACACACACACACACAGACAGTAGACATTGTTGGGTTTGGTTATAAAAATAATCTCACTTATTTGTCGCTAGCATTTTAGAGCTAGTACCTAAAAGTGCTTGAAATTTGAATCCTTGATTCTAAGAATTCTCAAATGCGTTTTGCCAGATCAAAGATGTGTATAAGTGTGTGTGTGTGTGCGAGTGTGTGTGTGTAATTTATAACTATCAGGGTGTTGCACATGGCATTTGGTAGTGCAAGGTTTCCAATGTACATGCTACTAAAGATGATATAGCAAAAGATCCCGTTGCAAGTACTCCCTGTTGATCGTCTCATAATTTGTCCAGTTTCATTAACACATGCTCACTACACACACACACACACACTTGATGTGTGTGTGTGTTGTGTGTATCTTGCGCACATATTTATTTAAGAATTTCACACTCGTTATTGAAAATCTGTTGACCAGATTTTTGTTTTCTTCATTTCAATTAACTGAAATTTGTCGAGGTTTCGTTGCTTTTTATTGCCTTTGTTGATTTAAGAACTTCTTGAAGTACAGTTCTCGCTGATTAAAAACAATTCAGAGTTGAATGGCAGAAAAAAACAATAAATAAACATTGATTCAAATCGAAAAGCGAAAACTTGAATTTCACCTTGTTCTCAATCAATTTCGCGAGAAAACAAAAATTTGTATTATAATTTAAACATTTATATTTGATTTATGATGGAAAATGAGCAAAATTTGATAATGTAAAGGGGAAAGATTTTGGGATTAAGACAGTCCCTAAAATGTGGAGGAATGAGGATAATAAAAATGTTTGAGTTTCCTATACCGAGTTATTAAGGCCGTTGTAGTTCATTTTAATTAAAATAATATCACATACTTTATTCAAATTGATTAAAATATTGTACGAAATGTAAGAAAAGAGCTACCAAATGTAAAACTTGTTTGAAAAAGATATGCCAATGAGTCTGGTTATAATAAATAATATAATATCATATAATAATATCACACAATATAATATAATGTTTATTGCCCCTCATATAATAATATAAACATAATATAATATCATATAATAATATAACATAATATAATATCATATAATAATATAACATAATATAATATCATAGAATAATATAATATAATATCATTTAACATTTTTGAATATTAACCCCCATCCGCGTCCCCAGTCAAATTTTCACCCTTACACGGACCTTTAATATTTATCAAGTTAAATGTTCAATGTTAAAAGTATACATAAAAACTAAAAAAAAATATAATAATAAATTCATATACAGTAAAATCTTTTTTACACGGTCTTTTTTTACACGATTTTGAAGTAAATTTTGAAATTTACCATTTTTTTACACGTAATTTTTGATTTAGCATGAATTCCAAAATTTGTTTTTTAATTTTTTACATGATTTTCTGCAGTGTTAGATATCATCCAAGTTCACGGTTTGTTTACTTTAAGGAAAATACCCTCTAGACATCCCTGACAACTTTATTTGGAACCAAAAAAAAAGGAAAACCCCTTTTTATTTAATATATCAGTTTGTTAATGACGAAATATATAATTTTATTACTTAATGAAGTTTAATAATGATGAAATATATAATTTATTACTTAATGAAGATATCACTTTTTTTGCACGGTTTTTAAGAAAATATTTGAATTTTTTTCATTTTACACGATTTTTATAGGTTGTGGAACAGATCCTCAAATTTACATATGAATCGTGTATTTTTTTACACGGTTTTCTTAGGAACGTACCTACCGTGTAAAAAAAGATTTTACTGTAATTTCTAAAAATTTGAGACCTAGCGACTCTATACACATATTAAAGATCTTTATATATTATATTATTATTATAATATTCAAATTTGTTATTTTAATATTATTATTATAATTTAAGAGTTAAGTATGCTAAGCTAGATCTAGAAATAATCAGAAATTCCTTTGACATTGGTTCAATAATAATAAATAAATAAATATTCCCTAACAAGTAATTAGCCTATCATAAGTTAGAGTGAAATCTATAAGAAATTACTTGATAGGGAATTTGTATTTATTTAAAAACATTTAAATCGAAAACATACAAGATTTTGAACTAAATTTTATGTAAATTTCAGAACTATAGAGTAAGTTCTATAGATAATTAAAGAAATTACTGGCTCAGAAATATAAAAAAGATTTGAAATTATATTTGATGTGTATAAAAACAGGTTAGTTTTAAAAGATTGCATGATCGATGCCTAAAATAATGAGAGAAAAAATTGCATGAATGAATTGAAAAGAAAGAAAAAAACATAAAAACAAAACACACGGCGGGGAATTATTGAAAATATGTATTGTAAATGATTATAAACTAATTTCAAAGCGTATTTACAGCACATACATATAGTATGTATTAATGTGTACTCGCGTTAATTATTTTCGAACGTTAACCGGCGATAATATAACAATTTCATTGCTTTTGAACAAATCGGCAATAATATTTATAATTATTAACACCAAATAACAAGCAACACGCGCCAGACATACATATGTATGTAAAGGAAATTTGCAATTGAGAACTAAATATTATTATTGTAGAATGAATTATGAGAATATAGAGGAAATAGTACGATGAAATGAAACTAAAGTAATATTGGAAAATGCTTTGGGGGGCTATAATTAAACATAATTATTCAGTATGTACAGATAATTGACATTGATTAATGAGAGCAAACGAAATATGTATGTAAAAGTATGTACAATACATACATACATATATATGTATACGTATACCATATATATAAATATATATATGAGACCAAAACTAAATCATATAGAAACGAGGAAAAAAATACCAAAATAATATTTTGTCTTCATCTGCGATGGCTAGATAGATGGACGGACGGACGGATGGCTGGGTGGATGGATGGATGGATAGATAGATGGATGGATGGATGGGTGTCTGACGAGCGGTGGGGTGGCGGGGCAGTTGCCATTGCCGACCCAACAAGAGCATTGAGCTCCACGAACTACAACAGCAACAACAACAAGAGCAACGTAGAATGATTTTCTTTTGGCATCTCGCTGAGGCAGACAAATTCAAAATGGCTTTTCATATGCGGCAGCTACTCAGTCAATTAACATAATTATTGTTTTGAGCAGCGGCCACATTTTCACAATTAATGAAAGCCGCCATTTTGTGGCAAGCAGCAAGTACATATCTGCGGCATGAATCTGCTTAAAGGGATTAGGCAACAGACCGACAAGGCAGGCAGGCAGGCAGGCAAGGCATGCAACACCTACAGCCGCGTTAGGAGCTGGCCAGCTGTGGGCCGCCCGGGCGGCGGGGGTAGGCGGGCTAGGCGGGCTAGGCGTTGGCTAAGCCGGTTTCAGGCAAACATCTTCTTTTAGCCGGTGTAAGCGAAGGTGTTAAGCGTGAAGATACAGCTATACAGCTATAGATACATTTGTATCTCTTTGCAGCGTGTGAGGGTCAAAGTTTTTATAGTGCATAGAGAATGCGGGCTGTTTGATGAATTGCCACAGAGCAACGAGCAACGAGAGAGGGGTGCATGCAGCATGAGGGGTGCATTCCCCACTCGACATTCGACATTCGCCATTCGGCAGTGTTAATCGAAGTTTGGTTTTATGTGTGCCCAGGCCCAAAAGCTGTTGCGTTTCACACGTCGCAACATTTTCGTTTCTTTTTATTTTGGCAGAGAGCTCGTATTTTAATTAACAAATACTGTGCACTTCTTTTGAGTAGATTTCACGCTGGCTCTGCAGCCATGCGTAAAGGTTTACAGAGCTAGGCCTAGGCCCAAAAGCATCTGGGCCAACGCAGCATCTTGAAACTATAGCTCGGAAAACTGGCTCTTTTCTCACCAAATTAGTGGTCGTCGGAGTTGTCTGGGGCATTAATTGCTCAATTGCAGCAAACCGGAACTACCAATAGCTACGGGGCAGTAGCGTCAAAACGAGATCAAAACTTGGCGCATCCTCAACTACACACTTACACACACTTTCAGGCACAACACAGCCACAACAACTGGCAACTGGTTCAAGATGTTGGCTATTAGCCGTTAATTGATAGTTTGCCTGAATGGCTGGGCTGGCCGGGCCCCTGGCAGTCAGTCCGCTTGGACTTGGGCACAGCTGAGTCTTGGTTTCGGGTTCGGGTTCGGGTTAGGAGCTCAGCTTGTTTGCAAAGAGATTAAATTGGCTAACACTAACCTGTCTGACTTGTTTGTACTGCTCTTCAAAGCTCCAGCCATTATTCTGTTGGGATGAATTGGATGCCTCGCTGGACGTCGATGAATTTGATGCGGAATTAGCTGTAAAGTGGCGCGCTGAGTTCAACAGTTTAACACACTGGCAACCCCACAGCCCCATACCAACCTTCTTTGGCGCTCGGCGCTGTCGGTGATGCAAATGAGAAGGGATGACCATTGCCGGCATTGTTGTTGTTGCTGTTGTTGCCACTGGCCGCAGCTCCTGCTCCTGCCACTGCTCCGCCTCCTCCACCTCCTCCTCCAGCTCCACCATTGTTACTAGCCACAGCTGCCGCCGCTCCAGCACCCGTTCCTGCGCCTGCCCCAACACCAGAGCCTCCATTGTAACTGGCGCCATTGCTGGCTGGCGGCACGGGCGCGTTTGTTGCATGGCCAAAGGTTGCAGCTGCCGCGGCCGCTGCCACCGTGTTGTGCGGCAGCGGAAAGGCCGAGCTGATCGTGGTGGGCAGCATGTTGGCGCCAAATGCGGCCGCATGCGCCGCTGCTGCATAATCCTGCTCCTGCAACCGAGACAAGAATAAACGATCAGAGAAACTCATCTTGAACTCAATGTAATATTATCGATTTTATACGCTTTTCAAAATTGTTTATTACAATTTTATATACATTTACGATTAAAATTCCAAATCATTTGTTATACATTGTTTTGATATAAATTTCAGTTTTAATTGACAATTATTTATATTTTCTCGCATTTATTTCTCATATACATATACTATGAGTTTAAGTAAGAGAACTGTGCTGATTTTTCAGCAAATTAAGAAGGAATCTACGCAGCTTAGATCTATCCTATCAAATACTAAGCTAAACGCTTTAGACTTCATCATTTATCATTTGATACTTTGGAAATATGAAGCTGATATGCTAAATAGTGGGAAATGAAGAGGAATCGGCTTAGAATAAGAAAGTTTGTATAATGAGGTTCTGTATATTATTTACAGGAAACTATATACCAAATTTACTATTGACTAGCTTTGATAGTCTCTGAGTTTAATGCGTTCAAACAGACGGACACACAAACGTGCCTAAATTCACTCTGATATTGCTGCTGTTCACGAATATATTACTTTATAAGGTCGCAGAGGACTACTTCTGTCTGCCTGTTACATATCTTTACAAAACTATACAACATTTCAAACACTTTCAATGAGTACAGCTCTATCATATTTGTAACCTTATAAAAGGTCTAGGAAAGTTTTACATAAAAAGTATTTAAAATTGATTTTCCGAATCATCATTTGTCTTGCAATACCAAGTTATACTCTCTAGTTGAATTGTACACTCACCATGAGACCAACTTTCATGTCTCGCACTTGCATCTTAAGCTTCTCCAGGACATCACTGTGCTGCAGATTTGGAATGCTGTGTAGACCGCCGATGCCCATGAAGCTGCCCAGAGCATTAAGCGGATGATTTGGCGGCAGCTGGTGATGATGGCTGCAAAAAACCAATTGATTATTTAAAAGGAATATTTGATAAAACAAGAAACTATCGATACTATCGATAGTTTAAAATATATCAAACAGAAAGTCAATGATTGTTTGTATTATATTTCTTAACCTTAATTTCAAAGCATATAAATTTAGTTCAGAAGGTGACAACTGATAGTCCAATCGGTACTATCGATAGTGAGGCATCGATAGCTTTGCAGCACTACTCTATAGCTTTGGTCACACTGTGCTACCCACCTGAGTGGCAGATCTGTTTGCTGCTCCGGACTGGCAAAGTTGAGGCCCACGCCGCCGGCGACTGTGTGACTGAGACGGGCTGCAATTGCCGCCTTGGCGCTCAGCTGATGATGCTCCCCGTCCACAGAGTCGCAGTCGCGCATCTCGTCATCCGTACGATCGCCGTGGGACTGCAAGAGATAGGGGGAAAAGAATGCATATATCAGTCGAAGCACTGAGAGAAATAATCGTTTGAATATAATCTAAAACGAGTTTAAAATTAATAACAGCTGTACACGCATTTCTAGAATCATATAGAATATTCTGTGACACCTTAATCTGATTATTGTATATTTTTTTACATTTTAGTAATGATTTCTTAATAGAATATAAGTCAGCCTCGATTAGCAAACGCACTCAGCAAAAATTACAATATATGAAATTGTGTTAATCAAATTATTCAAGAAAATCATCATTAGTCTTCATATCAAATTTGGTGACTCTAACAATAATGGTATGGGAGATAGATAGATCGATTTTCCTCATTTTCGGAAGAGGGGTTGACGTTGGGTTGGATAACTTAATACTTTATTTGACGAGGGGTATTTACCAACACGGGTATTAAATTTCATTGCTCTAGCTTCAAAAAGTCCGAAAAAAAGATGGCCGGAAAACAGACTATTAAAAAAAAATGAATGAATTAAAATATAAATAGATTTATTTTCTATATATGTATGTGAAATCTGAGATTCGGGATGATTCTATTAATTTCAAAGTTCGAAACTGTGCAAGCTTGCAAAATTGCATCCTTTGCCATTGCAAATGTACACAAAGATGTGTAAAACAAAGTCTGTTAGTGCTGTATTATGTACCAGCTTGTTTTTCTCAGTGTGCTGATGTTTTAATTGATGGCGGCGCTTATGTCAACATGCCGCAACAATTGCTATCAATGAATCTCAGGTGAAGCGCATTGATCGCCCCCGATCGTTGCGAGCCAGCTGAATGGGATTCCCCGCTGGGTTAACCAAATGTTCAATACTTTGTCATCACGCGGCGGCGTTTTTTGTTGCCAGGGCCTAAAGCAGCGTGGGCAGCGTTTAGCAAATGGTCATTGTACAGCGCCCGTGCCAAAAGGACAATATTAACACATAAAGTCAGATGGATAGACTCAGAGAGAGAGAGAGGGAGATGGAGAGAGCCTCCAGGCAATTTCAATTGTATTGGCAGCGAGGCGACAACAAAGGTAACCACTTAATAAATTAACAATGGCAAGCCGGTAATGGCAATCAACCAGAGCCAGAGCCAGAGCCCAAGTCAGAGCCAGAACCAGAACCAGAACCAAAGCAAGTCCAGGCCATTAAAAGCCAAGCAAGTGGAGTTGGCAGCCCCGTCCCCAGTCCACAGCCCCGCCGGGTCGCATCCAAGTCACATCCATGGCGTATCCGTGGCCACAACCGTTTCAAGCGTACTATTGCCAGCCGTGACTCTGGCTAGAAGAGTCCGCCACGCTTGGCCGCCGGCAGGCAGGCAGAGCAGCTGTAGAGGAGCTAGCTGAAGCTGGAGGTTGGAGCTCAAGTTGATGCTGATGTTGTCCGCGGTCCGGTCTTTGCTTTTTATGCATTTGGAGAGGTGCAAATTAAGCGCATCTGTGACTGTGTGCAAATCGGGAATTTTCAATTTAAACACAGCCAAAGCGGCAGCAAAAACACAAAGTAACCTGCGTTGCACAAAGTAAGCCAAAACCATGCACAGGTTAGGCCATCATCATCAGCATCAACATCATCATCGTCATCATCATCGGAGCACAGTTTGCATCCATATGTGTGTGTACAACATTTATCGCCGGCATCGACGACGTCTTTGGTATCGTTGTTGTCGCGTTGCTGTAATCATAAATGCAACCAAAACCAAAGCACACATAGACAATGCCTAGATGAGAGGGGGAGTAGCAGTCTTGGCAGGAGGGGGGTAACGCATATAGCTATGCGCTATATGCTCTATGGACTATGGGCTCTTGACTCTGCCATCCGCAGCAGTTCCAAGAATTCTTTGAAGTTGGCGCAAAATGCAAACGCCTTTATGAGTACGAATACGAAAACGAGTACACTGTGCAAAATATTTGGTAATAAAGACTTAAAACATAGACTAGATTAGACATAGAATGGTTTAAACTATTATTAATTTCATTGTGTTTGGATAAAGTTTGTGGGATTTCAGTTATACAGGAAATATACAAGATTTGAGATGGAAAATAGCATTCAAAAAACAGAAATACAATTGGTTGGGATCCAAAATTGGAAATCTCAAAAAAGCGATCCTAAGCGATCTATGGCAATCATTATACCATTAACTACTTAATTACATAGATGAGTCAAAGTAATTGAGTAGTTAATGATTATACGATTATTATCGACTACTTCTGGAAAAGTAGGAAATAGTTTGGGAATAGTTTTCTAATCAAATGTAAGCATTCGAAAAGGATATTATCATTATGTCCCGATATACTATGTAACTCATTGAAGAAACTATGGTATAACATGATATAATACGATCTAGTCTCTAAATTTTTAAGATATGTTAAGTATACCAAAGAAATATTGGTAAAGATTCAATTTATTTTGCAAATGAAAGATGAATGAATATGATTTGGATATGATAGTTATATGATCTATATTATAAAACTGACATAGGTTAGTTATATACTTTTATTAGAAGTTGTTAGAACTATTGAGCTAGTTTAGTTTTTCTCAGTGTACAACTGAATGTGAGTATGGCAAAAATATGTTTAACACCATTGGGTTAACTCGAGTAATATGCGGCAACTCTGATTCCGACTTGGCTCGAACGCGGACGCGCATAATGAAATGGTAACGTCTCGCTCTTGCTCTTCCAGTGTTGCCTCAGTTTAGTGGCAGCAGCCTCCACTTCCACCTCCTCCTCCACCTTCATCTCCGTCTCCGTACCCGTGTTCACCTCGATCCTCCATCCTCCATCCTCTTTTGTGGCCATAACATTGCACATATTGGCGCATTGATCGCAGCTCGCATTGGACGTTGCTGACTCGACTTGGTTGGTTAGTTAGTTGGCAATTCGTGGTTGCCACACACACACACATATACACACACAGTTACATACATACATACATACATACATACGCATACCGCCTTGCGTCTGGTGTGTACATCAAATTAATGTAAGTTATCGAATCCATGCGAAATATGCGAACTCTGGGGCCGTTGGACGCTTTTGCTGGCCACATTTTAGTTGCGGTTTGCCGTTGCATTCGCTGCTGTTGTTGCCTTTTGTGTTGACCAGGCCCAAACAGTAATTGTGGTAGTGAGGCTGCCCAGTCGGAGAGTCGGGACTTGGACGGGGACGCTGCCGCTGCCAAAGGCGTGCAGTTTACGCCGAGTTGCACCTATAAAATGTCTAATTAATGCACAACGAATTTGTGCCGCTTTAATGTTCTCCTCACAGTTGCGTGTTATACAAAACTCCAATCTTTAATGCAGTTCGTTAAGCGATCGATAGTTTTTAGGCATGAGAATACAATTTCATACTCAACATCAAATAAACACCCTACTATTTTCCTAGGAGAAAGGGGATGGGTTTCAGCTACGTTTCTTTACTATTATTATTATTATTATACACAGTTTACTTATAATGTAAAATTATAAATAAACTAAAAGCTATGGCTGCTAGTTTGTTTATTAAATTATAATTAATGACTAATATTAACAGTGTATTTACAGAGATTCAAAAATCTTGTGAGTCTTTAGGAAGTGTATGATTTTTTTTAAATTTTCAGAGGATGGGTTAAAGATGGAGAGGAGTGGATTGAAGTTAGAATTGTGAGTAATTTTGACGCAGTCAGTAAGGATATGAGTGACTGAGGTTGGACTCAGATTATAGTATAGTAATATGATAATGATTGTAATGCTATAACAATCAGTTATAAGAAGCCGCTTCTCATTACAGCTTACAATCAAATCATGCGGAATCAAAACTGTTCTGTTAGCTGTTCTCAATTCCGAAAAAGATATTGATTATTTAGTTGGCTTTCAGGTCAATGGAATGAAAACTAGCTATACTAGAAATGCTTTCTTGAACATATCAATATTCGTCATATCTTCTTGTTACTCTAGCCACCAAATTTGATTGGAAATATCTCCCCCTGCACCCCCGCAAATTGATGAAAACCCTTTACAGCCACAATTTTGAAGGTACAGCTTTGGAATTTGGCATGTTTAATACTTTGGCCACTCTCAATTTACATTCCAAATTTCAAGGGGCCAAATCGAATTTTCTTTCGATCAAGAATATATATACTTTATAGGGGGGGATCAGTATCAAATTTTCTTTTGATACTGTTTAAGAATATATATACTTCTATAGGGGCGGAAGATGTTTACTTCTGCCTGTTACATACATCTAAATTACAACTCAGGTATAGGGATAATATCCTTTATTACTAGAATGTGGAAATTCAATTCAAATATCAATTCTAACATCTAACTTTAGTTTTTAAGAAAAAGTAAGAGCTTAGTTGCTCAGCTTCAAACAAAATTGGAATGCGGTAGACGGTTAGTTATTGGTGTGCAACATTCTCAACATTTTGCATATCTTGTGAGCAAATAACACCTGTATGCAACTATGTATAACTGTCGCATAAATCATCGTGCACAGATAAGCTGTACTAGTTTTCAGTTTTCAGTGACTTCTGGCGAAAAACATTAAGTAATTTCAGCGCAGGGCAGGGAAAAACACAGCCGCTAATGATGGCCAGGTAAGTGACGACTCAAAAAATGAAAAAGAAAAGAAACTGTGCCACAAGCCCATATAAATATATATGTAGCTCGGTATACAAATAGCTGTAGATAGTATTTAGTTGCACACCTACAACACGGTAGTTCCATTAATTTGGACTTTGCCAGCATTGATAAAGGCTAAAACTGTTATCGGTCCTTAGCTTTTACCGAGCCACTTTCATAAGAAAGCCGAAAAGACATTAAATCGCAATTAGACCTGCCGCAGAAGTACCGTAATGCCTCCGTATGCCAACCCCCACCCTCGACAAAGGTATAATAGATACGTTATATGTGCGTACATGTGTGCTCACATTGTACTTTCAGATACGAGATACTCGTGGACAGGTAGTACACTATGTGACTGTACCCGGGGGGGGCAATGCAATTTACTTTAATAGCTTTCAATGCACCGCAACTGGCGACAGACAATGGCCAAGATGGGGGCACACAAGGAGCCTGACTGGGCGGGCAGTGGGGTGGGGAAGCGGCAGTGACTATCTAACAGAAAATTGCATTTGTATAGGTAGAGAATATTTAATTTATTTCAACGCTGACAGTTTTTATCACTAATTAGTTTACATTATATTCGATAGAGGCGCTGAAAATAATTTATCTTAATTTATTATCATTGCATTTGACCACAAATGCAATTTAGCTAATTCAATTTTTGTTGTTAAATGTTGTAGTTGTTGTTGTTGCTTCTACATGTTGATATGCACAACAATTGTCATTGTTGCATTGACAAATTGTCGGAAGCACTCAGGGTCATTTATACAGTTTCGAGTGTGCGGCTGCCGTCGGCAAATTGTAGATACAAAACACACACACAGATACAGATACATACAGACAGATACGGAGGGTGAGTCGAAGGACAGACCCGTGCCGCATGTGCAACATGCCGTGCTAATTTAAAACAAAAGGACGCGCCACGTTGCGGCCACTGGAAATCCATAATGTGACACAGCGTAAGGACAAGAGGACGCGACAAGCTGTGAAGGGCGCAGCCTGCAAACAGGATCAACAACAGGATAACTACCAGATAGCCACGCTGCCCAGGCAACCGTTTATTGTGTGAAGGATTAAGATTATACAGCAGGCCTATGCATGCAGCTCTCTTTCTCTCTCATTCTCTGTCTCCCTCGCTCGTCCTGTTCCTTTTTAAGGCTCTACTGTAAACTAGTTGTCCTAATGTTCTTATGATTCAAGTGCTCTTTGGGCGTGCTGGCGTCTTAAGTTTATTAACATCCTATTCTCATAGTTCAATTTCTAGAATTATCTATTATACCCATACATGTTGCATGTTGTACTCTCTTTGTTATATTCTTCCCGGAAAACAACTTTTTAATTATAAAGAATTTAAGAACCAATACAGATCTCAGTTGGTGAAGTAAGAAATATAAGAATATTATTCTATAATAATGATATTGAACTTATTTTTTTTTATATACATTTCGTGATTTGAGGGTTTTTGTGGGTAGTCCTAGATGAGGGGGTTTTATCAGACAGTCTTAATTGTGTAGGTATCGGAAGAATATATAGTGTAGTTGTGTGAATAAGTATTTACAGGGTTGGGTTTCTTAACATCATATTGAACATTTCGATATTAAGTTATACGATTTTTAAATAAGATTTAGAAAAACTATTAATTAAAATATAATATATCATTATATCGTATGAATTTGAATTGAAAGAGTCTTCATTTTATTCAATTTAAAAAGCAAAGTGTTTGTTAAATAAAATTAATATTAATAATAATAATAAATTAATACTTGAACTGTTGTGTTTGAAAGATTATAGTCTTCGGAGGGTTTCACCAAAGACATTTTAAATAACTTCAATTAATTAAATTGTCTTTGGTTTCACAGAGAATCTGTTTTCTAAAATTACCCTTTACGCTTGTAATTATTTGAATATCTTATTTTCTTATATTCTTTTTATTTCTCCTCAAGTATATTTTTACTTCCTGTAGCCATAACATGGATAAAAAAGGGGGTTTTAAGCTGTGCATTATTAAAAGTAAATTTAATCTTCGACTAAGGCAAACTAACATAGAATTTATGTTAAGTTGAAGATCATTTCCATAAGATTTGCCTTAAAAGATGGTTAATCTTTTATAATTTTGACCATTTAGTATTGTTATATAGTAGAATTCCAAGAGTTCTTATCTGAATGCTGCGATAGATAATAATTCGCTCAGCTGAAATAATACCATTAATCAGCTGTTTGCACTTTATCTTATACATTATTACAACAGTTAAGTTACGAGCACAGATTGATGTCTTTTTAATCAATGTGACTTTTGATTTAGTACAGCTTATGTCATGCCTACCGGAGAATTAAATCGTTAACTCATTTTATGCTTTGATTGATTTATGTACTGACAATTAAAAGCAATTGTATAACTTTATCAAAATGCTCATTTTTAAGAGTCAAGTAAAGTTTTGAGTATTTCTACAGTAAGAGAATTCTCTAAGACCTGTTTTCTTATAATTAAACAAAATACTTTTCGCTTTTCATGTGTATGGATAGGAAACCTTAGAATAGTGTACTAATGTAGCAGCATTTTGTTGAGAGTTGCCTGCATATTGTGATGAGTTGGCAGGGCTGCTCCAAAAAGTAGACAGTCTGAGGCAATTTGTGCGTGAGTTATTTGTGTCTGATAAATATTTAATGAAGATAATATGCTGTTCGAACTTGGAACCATCTACCACATTACCTTAAAACAATAAGAGGCATTTCCAAGTTCAATATATCGCTTAAAAACTATCTAAAAACACACAATCAATAAAAGAACAGGTCTACAAATAAATAAGTTAATAATTTAAATGAAATAATTAGTAGTATAAGTAAAAAATGTTTTCTTTTATAGTAAGTCCCAATCTTAATTTTCATTTCATTTCATTTATTTCTCCATTTTAATATACAGGTTTTTTTGAGTATTGAAATTCTTAACTAAGAGCTCAGGCAACCTGGCCATTTCTACTTTAATAATGGTGTAAATTAATGTTATATGTATATTTATATTGAACAACAGGAACATTATCAGATGGGGAAAAATTACAAAACCCCTTAGAATTAGGAAAAAAAAAGAGTTAGAATCTATGTAATAATAATATAAATGTTATGTATTCGTGACTAGCGCAGTAACGTAAAGGTTTTAAACTTGTAGGAACTAGGATATGATAAAAACTAAATAAATAAAGTGCATTTAAACTTCTGTTAAGCAGATTTGGTTGATGAAGAAAACGATATTGAGGTTAAACTATAAGTTAAGGCGAAAATTTAACATGCATATAAGAAAACGAACCTGAGTTACAGTTTCTATCTTCTAAAATTTGAAGTTAGGGATGTAAGTTTATATATACAAAAGTATGGATAAATCTTAATCAAAACTTGTTGACCCTGCACCCCCTCCCCGCAAATGAGCTATGTTAATCTATATCTCCCACACCTGTATAGGTAGAGTCATCAAATTTGACATACAGACTGTTTTTGTTTTTTGAGCCTCTTTACGAACCCAAAACTAAGCAAATTATAGAGGACTGGAAACAGAGTATTGTGCTGTCGGATACATACGACTGCAACGTTCTTACTTGTTACTACTACTACTGTTCTTAAAATATGAAGTTGGGGATGTACATTGAGTACATGCATAGAAAAGTATGTATGTTTGAGGTGTACTTATGTATGTACATATGTACATATGTATGTATGTATGTATGTATGTATTATGAAAGCTGTATTTACATGCTCTCAAACATAAATATGCATGTGTGTGTAAAGTATTTATATATAGGTATGTATTTACATACTGTATGTATGTATGTATATAGTCAATGGCGGCTTCCTTATATCTGAATAAAAATGCGCGCACACACATACAACACACACACATATGAAATGTAAATAAAAATTGCTCATTTACGCATCTACCCCGTGGCGAATTATTTCAACGCGCTGCGACGATGACGAAAACAACAACAACAACAACAGGAACAACAACAAGAAAGAGTCAGCGACTAAGAAAATAAAAAGAATCAAGAACAACAACAAGAACAACAAAAACGAGCATATTATGGGCAGGACCAAAACATGTGCAACGTAGTCGATACGGAAACGCCGCTGCAGGCCGGAGCCGGAGAGCATGAAAATAAAATTAAAATGCAAAACGTATCTGTGGGATACAAACTTACATACATACACACATACATACATACATATGTATGTTAGTAATATGAGTGTGCGTGTGTGTGCGTCGCGTATTTCATTCGCTCGCAACGCGACGAAGCGGAAAAAATAAAGCGAATAATATATAAAAATGGAAACAACAAAACAGAAACTGAAACCGAAACGGGCAACAAACATAATGGCGCATTCGCTCTGCCGGTTGCCCGCTGGCTGGACGAGCCGAACCGAGCCAAGCCGAGCCGAGCCCACTCCTCATACCCCACCCCACAAAGCTTCCCCCCCTACCTTCTTAGCCCACCTACCCACTACATATTATATGGGCGCTGCACGCACGCCCATGTTTGCATGTGTATGTGTGTGAGTGTGTGCGTGTAAAGGCAGACGAAAAATTCGCGTAAACAATAAAAATTACAACAAAAAAAATGAAGAAAAAAAGAAACCGGTTAAAAAGCAACGGATAAGGGCCAACGACTGTTGCTGTTGGATTGTAGGGCTGTTGTTGGGCTTTTACCTTCTTCTTCTTGTTGTTGTTGTTGCTTTTATTGTTGTTGCCTTCTTGTGGTCTGTGTCTAGTTTCGATTGCAGGCGGCAATAATTAAAACAACAACAAAAATGCATTGTTTTTATTACGCGCGGCGCGGAGGACCAGCCAAAAGCAAAAGCTCCAAATATTGCCGCCTGCCAGTAGAGTTGTGTGAACTAGTTCAATTGAACGAGTCACTTTAATGAATCGTTAACGTAAGCGTTCAGCTGTCGTTAAGTTGTTTATATAGAAAAGTGTTATATCCGCAAAAAGCACATAAAAAGCTTTAATGCAGAAAACAAAAATGACATGCATCTGTCAAAATCTTAGTCCGCATTTAGACGATGATTTAAACTCGCGAGTTGTTTCATTCTTCTTCTTGTAAACTACCGAGAAAAATCACTTGCATTTAGACGGTGAGTCTTAAATCACGCAATGAAGTTGATTTTATGTTCTGATTTAAGTTATCGCTAACCGATTTCATACAAACACAGAGCAAAATGCATAAAACAGAGCAAAAATGCGCAAAAACTCTGGTCGTGAGTTTTTGTACGACTCGCTTGCTCCGCCACCCCTCTTCCCTACAAGCCAAAAACTCTTTAGTTAAACTCGCGAGTTTAAATAATCGTCTAAGTGCGGACTTAGTTAGGAAATCATTGTACATTTTAAAAGTGCGTGCGAGCTTATACCCTATGTCAGCGTCTCCCAAAGTGTGGGTCGCGAAAAACCTTTTAAAGAAGGAAAATAAAATTGTATAGTATATTTTTACATCAGACACACTAAAGACTTCAGAACTACAAGATGGGCAAGGCAGTTTAAAAAAATGACATAAGGGCAGCTTCCATTTCGTAAAATATTAAAATAGCGCTCGAAATGCGCTATTTTTTCTTTATTTAAAAAAAAGATTAAACCATTCTGCGGCCAAAAAAGTTTGGGAAACGCTGCCCTATGTTGTTTTGTTTCTGTCACCAAATAAAAACATTAATATTCGTCTCAATCAATCTTTTTTTAATAAAATAAAAACTAAATAAAAAACGTTTATATCCGGCCTATGCTGGCTTCTATTTTCGCACAAAATAAGCACTTAAAAATTGCGAAATGTCGCTTTTTAACAAATTGCTCACATATAGTGGCCAAGAAAAGGAAACATTGCGACGTTTTGCTAAGAAATATGGTCAAATTATTGTTTATACATATACCAAGGGTTTTTAAATTTTCTCAAAATTTATATTGGCAATCGTTTATTTTCCGGATAAATTTATATAATAACAACTATAATAATATAATAAATACTATCACTTATTCAGTTAAACAGACAGCAAAACTCTATTTATAAATCAAAGTTACTCAAAAAAATATATGGCATAAAGTAAAATATATAATAAACTGACTAAAATAACTGATTTAGCTCACCAGTCAAAAAGTGAGCGAGTGAACTTGTTCATCAAACTGAACTAGATAACTCAACTCCAACTGCATGCCCTGCCCTGCCATGCCCTGCCCTGCCCAGCCTGTCGATCGTATCGGCGATAAACGAGCTTAGCGCGCTCAACTAATTTCTTTTCTCATTCGCTTATTCATTCATTTAATTTCGCTGCGCTCACCACACCACACACACGCTAGCGAGCAACAGAGCGAGATAGGGAGCGGGAGAGCTTGCGAGAGAGTTTTGCAATGCAGCGAGCAAAAACAAAAAGCCACGCCCTTTGTTTGTGTAGCATTTGATAATAAGCTTTTTATATTCGTTGCCGTATATTTCGCACAATAACTTATACATGCATACACAATTAGTTATATGTATTTACATACATACATATTGTTTACTACAGTTTATCGCGCCTCATTCGCAGCTGCAGCTGCTCAATGCTGGAAAATTCTAATTAACTATTTTATTAGCTATGGTTGAAAAATAATTCATAAATTCATTCTAAACAAAACTGTAATAATCATAATTTTTATGAGCTTTTTGTGTATATGTGTGCGTGTGTGTGTGTGTGTGCTTTTTGCCATTTGTCGCCATTGCCGTTTTTATTGCCGTTATTCTTATTGCTTTGACATTTGGTATTTTTGTTTGGTTTTGTTTTTAAATTAAATTAAAAAATATTTGCTTGTATTCACATTAATGCCGTGACACGGATACGCCAGAACACAATATACATACATACATATAGAAATATATAATTTCAAGATCGCGCCTAAGTAAAATGGCGCCTATCCAACCCCTCCCTCCCTCCCTCCTTCCACCCACAGCCGAAAGCAACAAATTTCTATTGTCATTGCGGTTGAAAAAGCTCAGCGACATCAGAATTTGGCCCTTAGGAGGGGAGGGGGACGCTGCTCTGATGCTCTTTGATACTTAATCAAATATTTTTACCGCCCTGACACACTCGTGTGGGTTATATTGTTATGCAACAACAACAACAACAATACGGACAGACACTTGCCCCCGAGAGGCGCAACAAAGAATTTAATACAAATCGTTGACTGTCAGCGTACAAGAAGCCAAACAAATTATAACAGGTGCCGTTGCCGTTGCTGAGTGCATTAAGAACCACACACACACACATACGCACACACACACACAGACATTCATACATTCATATTTATGCCCCCCCAAGTTATGCGGATTGAGTTCGTAATGGGAACGTGCAGCGGGGGAGCGGGGAAGACACCCCGTATCAGCTAATTTTCCATTGCCTTTCTTTCATACCCCAAAATACTCCGCTGGCAGCCAAGTGCTAAACTGTTAGGAATCTGTAAGCCAAAACAGCAGTTAAACTGAGATTCAAAAAGTGGAGAATCTCTGACATCAGAGCTGCCGTTTGCGACTTTTTTACCGCCAAATCTAGCTTTTATTGTGCGTTGATTGCATTTCTTATACTATTCTGGCTATTTTCTTGATTTCTTACTTCCCAATATTATTTATTAGATCTTAATGATTGCTGACGCGTTATATTTTTTAATTGTCGGAAAAGTCGGAATATGTGCCTTTTTTCCTTTTGTTAACTACATTTTTAAATTTCATTTAATTTTGTCTTTTAGAATTTAACTAAGCCTTAGTAAGGCATCTCCGTCTGAAAATTATGCAATCTAAATAACTTACCAAATACAATTTAAAGATTAAAATTATAATAAAACAATTAAGAATACTATAGTCGAGTATACCCGACAACGGTACTCCCTGTACCCAGGTCTAAAATTTCCAAACACATCTTCGTACACTTACACATTCACAAACACGTACACATACAAGCGGCAGTGCAAGCAAGGCATTTCCAGTGGAAGCTGCACTGCTGCTTCTTTCCCCACACTGCAGTACTGAATCTTTATTCGTGAATAAATTCCGCGTTCATCATCCGATCGTCTTGAAATTTGTGCAGTAGATTAAGAAGTGACCCAAGTATTTTATATACGAAACTTCAAGGCAATATTTTTTTATAAATATGTCGTCACAAATTGATTTTATCAAATAGTGGGGGTAGGATATATGAAATCTGAAACAAACTTGACTTACCGCTTAATGATAATTTATCGAACACTAACTACTAAATAATTCTCCAATAAAACTAACTAAGACAACTTAAGACAAAACTATTTTAAGGATTTTCGGTATTAAAAAAATTTCAATTCCTAATTCCTTCCATAAAATAAAAGCAATTTTCCTCCTGGAGTTGGAACCTCAGGACATCACACAGCTTATGATTTGACTCTGTCTCCGACACAATAATGAATAAATTAAATATTCCAAACAGTATCAGACGATATGCCTTTTATTCATATTATGTCTTCAGATTCTTTTGCTATTAATCCCCCAAAATGTAGCTTCTTTGCTGCCCTAAAGTGTGGCAACACTCTCAATCACACACACACACACACACAGCAGCAACATCCACATCCACAGCTCCCAGAGTCGGTGATTTAATGTGGGAACAGCGAATGGCGCTGATGTTGAACACGTGCGATGCCGGACACCCTCCCAAAAAGTAGAGTCCATTGGAGTTGGAGAGCTGGTATATTGAATGTTGGGCTGGTAAGCTGTCTTGTTAAATGGGAGGGGGCGGGGGTTTGCCACATTGCTTGATTTAATTTAAAAACGATTCAAAAATCAAGCCAACTTCAATGATTTTAAACTGTGCGTTTAACCCAAGTAATTAAAGCTGTGACTCAAATGACGACAACGACGGGGCACGACTTTAACTCTGGTACTGTGACTGGGAGAGACTCCGACTCGGACTCCGACTCCGTTGCGCGGACTCGCTTCATTTGAAAATTTATGACTTTTTGACAGCCCACATTATTGTTTAATCGTGACTTTTGGGCAAATCTCAGACTCATTATAGTAGAATTATTGCCCTAGGATTTGATACGAGCATTGATATTAAAGATCGGACGCGCGAATGACACCAGCATAAAATCGGACTCCTATATACTTGCATATATGTAAGTATATGTGCGGAATTGTTTAAGCCAGTCAGTCTTCCTGCCTGGTTAATTAACAAACACCCACATAGATGTCCACTTGGCCTGGCAATTGTAAGTGATATACCCTCGTGCACCCTCCCTCGCACCCAATCGATGTGTTCAGTTCAATTAACACAAGACTCAACCCGAACTTTAAATTCTTATATGAAATTTCATGCAAAGCAGCTAAGAATCGAAGCGCTGAAAGACATTGAAGACCTGACTTGGTGATTGGGAATAATGTTTGCACAGGGCTATCAAAAGGGGCAATTCGGAGGAGTTTCGAGCGTTGGCCAAAAGCGAAGCTATTAAAAATTATGTAAATAACATCACGGGGCGTTGAGACAGACAGACAGAGTGAGTCAGTGTATGTTGAAGAAGATATCACTGAGTCACTGCGACTGTCAAATACTATACCGTGACTGAATATCGTAGTTGACATTTCTCTGCAGTCACAGTTTAGATATTAATAGTCACAATTTCCCTAACAGTGCCTTTGGCATTGGTTTACACATTTACAGTCCATTAACAGTGCATTAACAGCGCATTATCGATATTAACAGTCACAGATTATGTTACTACAGTGAACAGCAGTGAATGATGGCTGAACTGTTCATCACGCTTACGAAAAACAAAGACTATGATAAGGATAAGTGAAAAGTTAGTTTTCAAATATATAAGTTCTTTAGATTTTACTACACCCAGAAAAATAAATGCTATAGAATTCAGAAATTCCTCCCAAAATAAAAATCATCCTTAAAGCCAGTAAGAATTTATGTTTAATAGAAATATTTTCTAAATTTGAGTAATATATTTCTTATATTCAGAAAAAAATAAGTTTAGCTGCCTTTGGCTACAAAAATATGGTGACTTTCTACATTTTAGTGCAATTTATTTTTCTGAGTGTACGATATGTTACATATTTAATTCGAAGGTAATTCTAACTAAACATAGATGTTTTCTTATGCAACGTGTTATTTAAACCACGTATACATGAAAAGAATATTAACAACTCTAAGCAGGATAAGTAATACCTTTTGGGGTTCTCCTTCCCATGCGACAGGACATTTTCGATGTCTGGTGAAGTTTGGTGACAAAATAAATGAAAATTTGAAACCATTTTTTAAATTGAAATCCGCATATTTAGTTTTATTTCAGGAAGATTTGATGTATAGTCACAGTTCGTGGTATTTGTCACTAATATTTGAAAGTAACATTCACAATTGTTGATCATCTCTGAGTATAAAGTCTGGCTCATTGTTGATCAACGCGGCATACTGTCTATCAACAGTGAAATAAAAATGAAAGAAAAACAAAAGGCCTAACAAGAGTTTTATTGAAGAAGAGAAGAAGACACATACCTGTACCTATGTACACACACCATACACACACACCATACACCACACACACTCAAGCGGAGGCAGAGAGGCAATAAAACCCATTTAATATTCATTTAAGGTACTAACAAATAATGCAAATATTTGAACATTTTATTTACATATGAACGCCATCAAAGAGTTGAATTGAAAGAGATCTTTCAATTGATGAAAGGTGAACGATGAACGAGATGATCCCACGGAAGGCCCAGGCCCAGGCCCAGGCCCATAGGCCTGGCTCCAACAGATGAATCTATTTGTGTTTATGAGCATGTGTGTATGCACTTAGCTATGTGTGTGTGTGTGTGTGTGTGTGTATCTGTGTGTATAATAAATGCGTTGTATGACCATTTAGCATGTCACCTTTTAACGGCTCCATGGCAAACAAAACGAACACATCAACGGCAAAAAATACTCAATACACACTCAATACTCGCCTCTGCTTAATTTTGAATCAACAATTTAACATTATAATTACGTTTCGAATCATCTGCAAACATTCAAGACTCGAAGAATTGCATCAATACAAAGCTTTTAGTCATTGGAACCGCTCAAAAGTTTCATCTCCACAAGTGAGGATGAACTTTCAACGATCATTATCTTTCCGACGGCAAAACAAGCACAAATATATTGACCAATAATTTGCAACAATTTTAAGTTTGATAGCGTTTTATATAGTCGAAAGGCTTTATGTTAGTCATCGTTTTAACTAAGCTAATTTACTAAGAAATTGAATAAAAAATAACTACGATTTTGACACCTGTTAGGCGTAACGTTGTCGCAGGCGTGTTAAATTTATAATGACTCTCGACTTGAGATACTATATACAATTTTGATAAAACAGAGTATGAAATGAATAACTTTCTTAACTGTAACTGAATGTACACATTGTATTACATATCTTTTCCATAAATCGCAAGTAGTTAGAAGATTCAGGAAATACATTGTTTATAGGGTGTTATAAACAAGTTTTAGTTATGGTTTTTTGAAAAGTTTTAAGAGTGATACAGATAATTGATAATATTATATAGTACATACAAATTATTGTTACAAGCTTTCTAGTTCTATAAGATATTATAAATATTGCAGTTTAAGCGCCAAAATACAAATTATACAGTAGAGCGATTTTTGACCATATTTTCGGTTAACGCTTGATATTCAATATATTAAAAAACTTGAAATGTTTTTGTATATAACATAAGTAGATATCCAAATTAAGAACTACTTCAAAGATTTAACAAAGATTTTTGTATAAAACATAAGTAGATATCCAAATTAAGAAATACTTCAACGATTTAACAAAGTTGTCAAAATGTATTTGCATAAATCTTGACTAGACAATTTAGGAAATACTTAAAATTTGTTGTAGTTTTTAAACATTAACATTATAAATTCTGGTTATTCCAGTTCTATGTTTTGTTATACCCTAGCAGAGGGTATTATAATTTTATCACGCAATGTGTAATGAACTGAAGGAGACGTTTCCGAACCAACAAAGTTTGTATATTCCGAATCAGCATGAATAGGAGAGTCAATATAGCGATGTCCGTCTGTTTCTAAGCGAACTAGTCTCTCAGCTAAGCTGTTGTAATGAAACTTGGTACAGACCCTTCTTTTTGCTGCAGGCAGTACATATGTCGGAACCGGCCGGATCGGACCACTCTAACATATAGCTGCCATAGGAATGATCGGATGAAGACTTTGTTTTTGTATGAAAAACTTTTTTGTTTATAAAGATATCCTCAACAAAATCACACAAACCGAGTCTCTGGTGAGTTTACACAATCTGACCAAAATTGGTCAAAATCGGAGCACTATATCACATAGCTGCCATAGGATCGGATGAAAAGTGAGTTTTTGTATGAAAAACTTTTTGTTTATACAAATATTACAATCAATCTAAGTGAGAGTCTTATGATACTTCAAATAGTTTCCTATAATTTGATCTAAATCAGATCAGAAATAGGAACTAATCAGAGGAAAATTGAGTTTTGTATAAAAAACATTCTTCACTCCGAAGATAGCCGTTCTTTCTTATCTTCAAGCGGATTATGAACACTGAAATCCATTCACAGTTAGTCGGGGGCTTTATATTGCTTACCAAATCGTCACCCAAATCGGAATCGCGTTCAATATTCGAACGGCCGCTACAATCCATAGTCGGATGCACTCGCAGTTGCATTAGGACGAAGTTTCTTTGCGTTCCTCCGTTTGAAAATTGATTTTGATATTGATTTTCTTGAGCAGAGAATGAAAATTGTTTTTCCCAATTTTTTATAGCGAATTTATTGCGCGATTTATAAACTTTCTACGCAGTTTTCACAGCACACTTCGTTGTTGTTTATTCTCTCTCTCTCTTGCCTCCTTGCTTTATATGTATATTTTTGCAGTTGCTTTGGCTGCTGCGTTTGCAATATCATTCCATTTACCGTTATCAAATAATCGAGTTTGCTTTTGATCTTGCTGTTGTTGTTGTGATGCAAAGGGAAATTGTTAAAGCACCGTTAATCGCGGCACAGGGCAACGTTCTCGCGATTCTTCTTTTGATTTCGCTTCTTGTTTGTTTAATTCTCTGCGTTTGGGCAATTCGGCTGAACACTAAATCGAACTAAATGTTTTTATTTGATTGTTCTCCTTATTTATCGCCAACTCCTTTTGAGGCGCGCACATAACACACATGCACTCACACACACGCACAAAACACTGCACAGCACACATGCAGATCACATTGATAGACGCGGCGCAACGTTGTTGTTGTTACTGTTGTTACCTGCCGCTGCCGCTGCCGGATCGGTATTAAGATCGGCTCCTGTTGCTTATTAATTAACAACAATTTGTTCATTTATAATATGTGTATGTATTTTCACACGTTTGATATCTCGCGCACTGTCCGCCGCATTCGCCCGACGCACACGGAACTCCAATTGGGAATAAAAATTATTCTCTCCGCACATCAAAAAACGACGCGAAACGAAAACCCAGCGCTCTCTCTCTCGATCTCTTTGGAACGCCTGGCAAGCGGCACACATGCTTGCTTGTGTGCCATTCCCATTCGTTGCGCACTCTCTCGCCACAGCTGGTCTGCGTCTGAGGGACTGACTGGCCAATCGGATTGTCGTTTCAGCTGCGCTCAGGTGGCATTCAATTAAATTTGTAATCGTAATCTATGCAATACGAAAGTCGTGTGTGTATACAATGCGCTCACCGCTCATTCGTTCGCTACACACACACACACACACATGCCGCTCGCACTCGCACGCTCTTGTATTATAGGTGTGCCCCCCTGTGTGTTAGTGCGGCTACACTACTCAGCATGTTTCCGGTGCTTGTTTCGAGTGCTGTTTGCTCAGTTTGTAGTGGGGCAATTTTGCATAACGCAGCTTGTAGTGCAGTGTCATTGTGTGTGTGTGTTTGCATACATCAGCATTGTTTGTGTATCTTTCAATCATAAATGAGGCGCTTTTTTATACGCGATTTAATTTCAAATACGCCCTTTTCATATGGAGAGCTGTATATTTTTGGGGCGTTTACATTTGTGGCTGGCCTTTGCCAAATGGCGTTTTGATACACACGGGGGAAATACCGGGCGTTTTTCCCCCCTCCCCCAATTGAGCAAATTACACACTTTCCACTAGCCTACAAAATAGCAACAACAAAAACCATGCTCAGACTTGATTAATGATTTCTGAGATAAATTGCACTTGTAATGGCCCAAAACGGTAGGTGGAATGAATGTTTGGCCATATATACATATACTATACACATACATACATACATATATAGATAGTATAGAATGCCGTTACCGTTACACACTTTGCAGCAGCCCCCGCAAATCATTTCAGTTGCTTTTCGATTTTCACTAATTTGAAATTGATGAAAGCAGCGACGCCGCGTCGCAGCAGCAGCGAGAGTATATCAATTTTCGCCTCACTGTCTGTTAAAACTAGAGCTGAACGATGTAGTTCAGCTGAGCGAATAAGTTCAGTCGTTCAATATTTGTTGAAGGAGCGAAACGGTTGAAGGAGCGAAACGGTTGAACGAGCGAATCGGTTACAAGAGCGTTTACCAATTCCTTTCATCGTTTGTCCAGTTTGCTCATTTGTTGCGCTCCTTTTGTTCGTTCGAGTTCCCCTCTCGTTTGTTTTACGCCTTTTCGTTCGTATTTAGATTAAGGGAATCAGTTTAGTGGTTCAATTTATGTTGAAGGAGCGATTACTAGTTCGTTCGTTCGTTCGTTCGCTCATTCCTCGTTTGTTCAGTTCGTTGGTATATTTTCTAATTGTTGTTCGTTTGAGTTTTCTTCTTCATTTTGTTGGCGGAAATAAACTTAGAGGCAGTGAACTTATATAGTAGTTCGTTTGATTCTATAGATCCCTCGTTTCCTTCGTTATTATCGTTCTCGTTCATTTTCTTTATTTAAAACACATTTTAGTTTGTTATGCTTTTAATATATATATTATTTTACTTAGGGGTCGTTCACATATTACGTAATCATCAAGGGAAAGGCGGTGATGGGAGGGTCAGCCAAAAGATTACTCTTAATTACATGGGGAGGGGAGCGTCCTTGGCATATGATTACGTAATCCAGCTAAGAGCATTCTTTCACAAATTTTGAGTTTTCAAATTTCGGAAGAAATTGAATGATTATGTAATCGATAGGGGGTAGGATCAGCCAAATGCATAAGAAATTGAGGGGATGTCAGCCAAAGAAAGGACAAAAACGTGATTTCGTAATATATGGACGACCCTTTATATGATTAATAAGATATATTTCATGATTTATCGTCTTAAACATGTTGATTAAGGGTGGGCTATAAAAACATTCATATAATATGGTTATTAAAAATAATAATAGATTTAAAGAATAATTTTAAGAAAGTTACCTTAGGGAGGCAAAAATTAATGTTAAGAAATACAACCATAGAGATGTAATCAGACCCAAACAACATAATAAAACAACAAGAAACAGAAGGCAAAATCTCTTTTGATACTGATCAAGAATATATATACTTTATAGGGTCGGAGATGTCTCCTTCTGCCTGTTACGTACTTTTGCACAGATATAGTACCCCCTTTTTACCCATTTAATGGCTACAGGAAGTAAAAAAATAAAAATAAAGAGCATGTTACAAAAACGAACAAAAGGAACGAACTAATTGAACGACAATAACGAAACTAGTTCGTTCGTTTAGTTTAATAAAGAGTTCGCTCGAACTTATGCTGAACTATGAGATACAACACATACATACATACACATACACATACGTATACATACATACAAGTCTTGTAGGGAGCGCAGGCGCTCATCAAACACCACCAGCAGCACCCCCACCCTTATGCCCAAACCGTAGCCGCAGCCAGTGGGCAAGGGGAAGGGATGTCGGGGTGCGAGGGTGCCAGGGGGCTGAGTGCCACCCCCCCAAGCACCAATGACGAGGCGGCGGCGGCGGCGGCAGCAACCCACAGACTTGACTGATGATGAAGTGAGAAAGTAATTAAATACAATTTTAAATGTGACTAATGAGACGCCGTCAAATTCGTGGCGCAAATGAGTTGGTGGGGGGCGGGTGGCCAAGGGGCCAGGGGGCAGGGGGCCAAAGGGGGTGGCTGGCGGTGGGGGCCGCTTGGCATCGTGTTCAAGCGGAACGCATTTATCAATATTCAATAAATAGAACGGCATTTTCGCACGCACACTGAAGCAATGAGATCCGCTGTGCGTGTGAAAACAGAAATGTATCCATCAGATACACGGCATAAGTGCGCGCACAGACACCAATTTACATACACACACACATACATACCGGCATAAGTATCTATGCCTTGGCAAGTATAACAATTACCGTTTGTTGTTGCCGTTGTTAACTTTCATTTGGGGCCAGAGCTATTTGATTTTCAAAGTACGTACCGTCCGCATTTCAAATGCTAAAAAAATCAACGACAACAACAACAACAATAAAGTACAGGTGAAATTTGTTGTGCGCTGTTTTTGTGTTTAATTCATAGATACACATATTGGTAAATACGTGTACGTGTATGCGAACATCGTTTATTTGTCAACACGTCCATTTCCTGCATTTTGTGTTTTAGCCGAAAATGAAATATGTACCCGAAACAATTTCAAAATAAATATAAAAAAATACAAAAAACAAATGGTAATGTACGGCTGATAGATAGAGAAACCAAGACATACAGATACAGATACTATATATGCATAGATAGATATATATTTGTGCGAGTATTTAATGTTATTGTCCACACATCCGTCCCAAAGGGGCTGTGGCTTTTAAAGGTCTCATTAGTTGATGACTCTTACGAATACGTGATTTGGAAATTACACTTATCCATTGGACTTTGGTGTGACTTCACTGGAAAGGCTAAGATCCAATATGGTATATTTGGGAATTTGATATTCCGACTAAGCGGGGGAATTTCTTATCTACAAAACTAATGAATCGCAACTATATCTATAGATATGAACTGTTTACAATATTGTACCACTTAAAAAGTGTTTTTCCTTCTTCTTAGCTAACTTCACCAGTATTTTCACCACTTTTGAGCACAGTCACCAATAAGATCGCTTACTTATAAAGCAATTACGATTTTCCTCCGATGTTTTCATTGTGAAATTTCATTCAGACCTTCTAATTTCCAATTCCGCACAAATCGAAATTGTTAGGGGTTCTTAATTCCGCAAAACTATTAAATATTCCTTTAATTTTTGTAATTTCTTTATTGTTGTCCATATTAATCTGAAACTTTAGAGCTTTACTGTGATTAATATTCATTCACTTTGATAAATATTTCATGTGATCCAATAAAGTAGCAATACTATTCAAATATAAAGTAAAATCGTTGACTATTTAAATCGCAAACTGAAACACAAAATCGAAAACGATAACGATTCCGATAAAAAGGTACTCGGAATTGGGAACAGGTCTGTTTAATATTTCTAAAATATCTCCGGAAATTAGGATAAAGCTGACAATATTTAAAGGGCATTAAAACAATTTCAATATCTGCAGTAATACTTAACTAAATATATAAATATTTCTTACTTGTTAACCTTCTCTATAACAAATAAGAAAATGTAATCGAATTTAATATCAAATAGAAGTATTTATTACATTTAACGAATATCCTTTTCATGAACTTCAATATCTAAAATATAAATAAATGTACATTTAAGGATTATCAAATTTTGTATCTCAATCAAACTTAAATTGTTGAAAAGACGTTGATAAATTCTTAGATATCATCTAAGGGGTTAACTATATTGTTAAGTACTGTATAAAGAAGTGAAATAAAGTAGACTGATCTTTAAATATCTGTAATAAACATTATGTAATATACTAATATAATATAATATAAAATAAAATAGTTCTAGAACCCCAGCCATGAGATACTTAAAGCAAACAGATTCTTAAAGCTATTTTAAAGCTAAGGATTGTAAAAATGGGCTGATATAGGCTGGAATCATGCAGAGAAAACTGTTATAATAAAATGTGTCTTACATTATAAACCAATTAAGAATTGACGAGACCAAACTATCAATTATAATCCAATTAATTAAAAAATAAAAAACATAATTAAAATGACAAATCCACAGACCCTAAATAGCCTTTACAGATACCTGTTTAGCATGCTTATGTAGATCATTTAAATGAGGCACGATAAAAAAAGGCGAATTTAATTACATGTAATTTTCCAGGCATTTACAAGTTGAACCGGACGGACGGGCTATTCGGAGCGGGTCAATTAATAAAACACCATTTAAGCAATCATTAATTCAACAAATGCAATTTGTCAATCGGACTGGGACGGACAAAATTGTATTTGTGGCAAACGTGTGAGAAAGCGATTTTGTTGAACTAACAAAACTGAGACTGAGATTCAACCTCAGCCTGTGAAGAGTTCGGATACAGACAGACGGCCCTGGGCCAGTGCCATAGCCAAAGTCAGATACAGATACAGAGACAGAGACAGAGCCAAAGCCAAATTGATTGACCAGATCAACATCAACATCAACATCAACGTCGTCGTATGAATGAACTCGAAAGCATCGCGGATAATTGATGATATTTAGCTAGGTATGCCAGTGTCTATTTGTATCCACATTCAAAATGGATATGAAAATGGCCAGCGGATTATTTGAGATCAAATCGTTTCACACACTCACCCAAAATTTGCTGGAGGCTCTCCAAAAGATACTTCCACTCAGCGTTTCATTAATAATATTGTGTTTATCGCTCGCCTCTGGTTAGCTGGTAACAAGCTTTTCAATACGTTCGTCCACACAAAATTGGTAGTGAAATAACAGTTAGAAGCCAGCCAGCCAGTCAGCCAAAAATTCATTCACAAACTAACAAAATGCAGTTAGTTACATTCAAGAGATTGAGATTCAGCCGTGTGGAGATCATTAACTTTGCCAGTTTTAACTTTGGCAACATCAACAGCTCCATTTACAGCAAACCAACACAACAGCTACCCCTTCAGCCCCCCACACCGGCCAGTGTATTTATATTTATTTAGTTTTTGGTTTTTTGGAAATATTTTTAATGAAGTCGAGCAAACGCCGCCAAAAATAGAATATCAATTTAGGCAAAAAAGCATAACGGATGCGCCTGTCAATATTTTGACAGTTTCTCTCCCAGCATAAAGAGGCGCACAGAATATATACTATAAAATGTTGGGAATCGTAGGCATTACGAGACTTTCTGACGGCGCATCTGGCAGACAGTGCCGGATTCGACTCCGGCTCCGTCTACGTCTCCGTCTCCGGCTACGACTGCATGCCATTCCGGGAATGTTGCAGCAAAGCCTTTAATTGAATTTTTTGAAAGGCGCTGCCTGCTTGTTGGTAGTGCCTTGGCTCTTTTGAATTAACGAAACGCACAAATAAATAAATGGATTTTTCGTATAAAACTTCAAAAATGATTAATATGCGCTAATGTTTTATAACTTTGCCCTTAATATGCGCATATCAAGTCCGTCAAGTCCTGCCCAGAGCTCAAAGCCACAGTCGAAACAATAAAACCGATGCGATCGTCAGAGTCCAACAGTAAAGACAGCCTCTGCCTCTGCCTCTGCTGCAAGCTCAACCTCAGTTCCTGCCCCAACCCGAGGCGCAACCACAGCATTAAAATGCCAAAAGCGATAAAAGAATGAACTGTATTGCCTTTGTCTGCCATATAGATATATATATATAAATATATATATATGGAATTCATGTGTATAATTCCCGAATACATTTGTATCTGTGCCCTGTCTGACGGTACGACACATCAACTGTTTGACTGATCTCGATCTTAACTGCTAATGACTTTAATCGTTAATCTCTGACATAAAAGTTTTGATTGAAGCGCTATCTGAACAAAACTGCAATAAATTATAAATACTCTGCGCCTTTTCAGCCACTGAACAAAAACATGTTTGCTTTTTTTCTCTTCATTTTCTTCTCTTTTGATTATGGGTGGTATTCATATTTTTCACAGCTTTTTATGCCTTTTTGCAATCATTTTTTGGTTTTGATTAGTCAAGTCGAATGGCCAACCTTCAGAACACTAAGATTGCCAGCTTTGAAAGCCCAAGAAACATTCACTTTAGCTAATAGCTTTTCAAAATTAAACTACAGAATTGAATACAATACGCATAAACAAATTAATTTAAACTCTTTTTAGTGAATGTACGCTTTACAGGGCATAATATACAGATAGGATATTATAGCTCATAGGATAGCTACCTATAGGTTTACCATAGTACTTATTATAGTCATTACAAGTCTCTTTATAAGGAGAAATAAGATACATATAGGTATACTAAAGTACTTGTTATAGTCATTATAAGTCTCTCTTTAAAGAGATATAAGATACATATAGATATACTATAGTACTTATAAGTCTCTCTTTAAAGATAAATAAGATACATATAGTATACTAGCTTATACCTGGGTTTGCTCATATTTTAAAATATATTTATATAATTTTGATTTATAAATATTATAAGGGGGGGGGAGGGAAAAAAATGAGAAAACCTCCCCACAAAAAGGGGGATTTTATTTTTTTTTTTTATTTTTAATTTTGTGATTTTTTTTGGGGGGGGGGGGGGGGGGGGGGGGGGGGGAAAAAAAAAGGGAGGAATAAAAAAGAAAGGGTAGGGAATTTTATTTGCAATAACAAATGCCTGTTATCTAAAGGTATACTATGTATAGTGTGGTATAAGTAGGATAAGTAGGTATAGGATAAAGTATAGTAGATGACAGGTAGAGTTACAGATAGAAGGAGACATCTGCTATGAATATGTTATTCAATAAACTGTTTACATTACATTATATTGAATTATGTTACATGTAATATTTTCCAGCAATTTTCTCTTAAAAACAATATTGCACGAAAACATATTCTTTCTTCATTTATTTATTTCTTACAGGGTGCCTGTGTACTGCAACCTATAAGATCTATTGTAACCCCTTCTGAGGCTAAGACTTAGACTAAGACTCATAGATAATAAGGTTATCTGCATGAATGCAAGTACATTCGCCGTGTTGAGAGTTTCTATATCGTCTATTTGAAGGATATACCCACCCAGGTGCCCATTACTTCTTCTTCTTCTTCAAGGGCAGTACATTCTGTTAATATGTGCAATGAGGATTCATCCTCTATTTCGCAGAATCTGCATGTCCCACGAAAACATATAGTTTGTCTACAAACTATCATCGCAATAAATTTAACGAATTTGTTTAAGGTTAGCAACCTTATGACTAATAGCATTAACAACACTGTTCAGTTTCAAAGCACTGCCTGAGCTCATTAGACGTTTTAAACGTTTTACAACACTGGTCAACAATCCCATTCAAGTATAACAA